>MDKH01192110.1:0-24333 GCA_005239495.1 Nicotiana undulata
GCAAGTTGTGGTGTTAACTGAACTATGTATAGCATGTTGAAGTAATTGAATTATATACACTTTAATGAGATAACTGAATTATGTGCACGTTGTTGGAGTCATTTAAAATGTGTGAAATTGGTTAACAGTGTGTTTCGGGGGCTCTCTGACAGGTAGATAGGCCTAATTACAAAGGAAACTCTGGGAAACAAATTCAGAAAATATCGGAGTTAGTGAAAATTTGGGGGTTTGCATATTGTGTTGTCAAAATGATTCCCCCGATCCTCATTCGAGGACGCATGATTTTAAATGGGGGAGGATGTAAAGACCCATAAATTTTCATGTGTAAAATAATGCCCGAATAGGTCCCTGTGTTGTTATAGCTGTAGAATTTCTTAAAAACGGACCCTTTTGAGTAAAAAGTACCCCGGGACTTAAAAGATAAAATTTTCCAGAATTGCGCAGATCTGTGGTCCACTATGCGATCGTAGATCAGGTATGCGGACTGCATAGTGGTCGCATACCTGGACAGCCTTCTGTCCAATTTGAGGACAGCTATGCGGCCTAAGATGCGATCGCATTTTGGGAATGCGAACCGCATAGCTGTCGCATAGCTGTCGCATCCTTGCACCTCCATTTTCGCGGAGGAGGTTATGCGATCGCATAACATGTATACGGTCAACATAATGGTCGCATACCAGGGCAGTCTGGTTCCCCTTTTGGCCCACTTTAGGGCCAACTTTGCGACAGGAATGCGGACCGCATAACAGGAATGCAATCGCATTCCTGCCGCATTTCCTGCTTCGGGGCTCTTTTAATTTCTAATTTTACACCCGACCCCCAGTGTAATAAAACACCCCTCCCCTTAATTTTTAACATCTATCTGAACTAAAATAGAGAGAAGTGAGAGCGGGTTCTAGAGAGAGAAGTCCTCATCTTTCCCAAATCGATTTTTCAAATATCGCTCAGGCCCAGAAATTATCGATTAATCTTCCTCATCTTCACTCTAAGAGGTAAGTCCCCACCCCATTTCCTTTTAATTCTCAGGTTTTATCCAAAAAGGGGTAGAACACAAAAGTTGATTCTTGAAAACAAAAGCTGATACCTTGCATGCATGTGAGTTAAACTCCATAATCTAGTAAAGGGAAACGAGTTAGGGTAATTATTCACAAAGAGGGGGTTAGTAATCTAAGGGGGGTCACATAGCGTTCGATAAAATGCCTAAATGCGTTCGAGTTATGTTCATGGTTCCTAATTCTAAGGTAAATGTGTCGCATTGTGAACTAGATTAACGGTGCTAGACGGTTCGGTGAATTATGATAGATATTAAAGGGGAATTTCGACTCGAGGTATGTATGACTAATGTTAATCTTCGTAGAGTCACCTTGTTGGTGTCTGAGCATTTGGTATGAGTTTCTTGCTGAGTATATGTGAATTGATTGTTCGGCTATGTTGAGGTGTAAGATTTTATTTTCTGATTTTCTTAGTCGATTACCATGTTAAGTGAAATTGTTAAAGGTGATTTCTTTGTGATTACTCTATCATGTTCATGGTTCGTTAAATGCTTGAATATGTTGGTATGAAAGAATGGTAACGAACCCAAATGTGTGAATGTATCTAAGTGCTAAGGGTTGTGTAACAAGTGATGAAAAGGAATTATGCATTGATTTAATTGAAATAAATGACCATGGCAATATCGTATATGACTCATTGTTTGGCAAGGTTTACTGTGGCTTGATTTCATACGGATTGTTGGATGTTATGAATTTATATTCTTGTTGATGAAAATCTTTGTGATTGAATTAATGGTTGATAAAAACTATTGGGAACACGTGATTGTTTGGTTGTTATGAAATTGTACTCTTGACAATATGAAGCCTTGTGATTGAATTGTGAGCTGTTATTGTTGCTATGAAATGTGATTTGTACGGTGGGATCGGGGTGCGCGCCGCAACAGAAGAAATAAGGGTGGAATGTGAATTGTACGGTGGGGTCGGGTTGCACGCCGCACCAGAATGTAATAAGGCCTAAATGTGATTGTCCGGTGGGATCAGGTTGCACGCCGCAATAGGAAGGAATAAGGGTGGATTGTTCAGAAGGAACAAGTGGAACATGATTGTGTTGAAATGAGAATCTGTGAAACTCTCAATTGTGTTGTTTCTGTATCTCTGTGCACTATTTGTTGGTTTCTTAAACTGTCTCTTATCTGTGTTTTCTTTGATTTTACTTAGAGTAAAGTTTGTTTATACATACTAGTACTATTCAACGGTACTAACGTCCCTTTTGCCGGGGGAGTTACATCTTTTATATGGATGTAGGTGGTTCCATAGCAGGTAGCTCAGCTCGCCGTTAGTGGTGTCTCCTCCTCATCTTTTCAGCAGTTCTAGTGAGCCCCATTTCTCTTGGGGTCGTGTGTGGGCTACATCATTCTCTTTTGCTTATGTTGTAAGAGGTATAGCCGGGGCCTTGTTTCCGGCAAGTTTATGTAAAACTCCTAGTACTCTTAGAGGCTCCGTAGACACTATGTGGGTTGTATATATGTATATTTTGGGCGGTAGTTGTACTCACTCGTAATTGTGGATCGCATCGGAAATGTTGTAGGTAACTTGTATGTTTTGGATTATCAATTGTTGAAAGTTAAAAGAGGAAAATGAACTTATGTTATAAATTGTACTTTGTATCTGAATTGGCTAATTCATATGGAACAATGTATATTATGAACGCGGGGTAATACGTTGGGTAGGAAAGGCAATCCAAGTCCGCTTGACTTGGTTCACCCAGTTAGGCGCCGGTCTCATGCCTCGATTTTGGGGCGTGACACATTTCCCCTGTTGCTGCTTTATCATATGTTGCATAACCTATTTATGTTGTGTCGATTCGGTTGGTTCGGGTTCAGAGTGATCGTGGTGAGAAATGAGACACTTAGTCTCTTAAGTTGGCCTTGTGGTTAGAAAAGTCAACTGGAAGTTGACTATTAGGTAAACGACCTCGGAATGTGGATTTTAAGGCTTGAATAGCTTTGTTAGGTGATTTAGAACTTAGGAGTGTGTTAGGAATGTGGTTTTGAGGTCCGGAGTAGAATTAGGCTTGAATTGGCGAAATTGAGTTTTTTTGGCAATTTCGGGTCGGCAGTGGAAAATTAGCTATCGGGGTCGGAATGGAATTCTGGAAGTTGGAACAGGTTCGTAGTGGCATTTTGGATCTGTGTGCAAATTTTCAGGTCATTCGGATGGGGTTTGGTTAGTTTCGGCATCGTGGGTGATTTTCGGAAGTTTGAAGATCCTTAGGCATGAATCATGGGTTGATTTGGTGTTTTGATGTTATTTTTGGTGTTTTGAGAGTTCGACTAAGTCCGGGTGATCATTTATGACTTGTTCGTATTTTTGGTTGAGGTCCCGGGGGCATCGGGATGAGTTCGGATAGCTATTGAAAAGTTAGGAAGTGGGAAAATGCAGCTGAAGCTATTGGTTCTGTCATAACCGCACCTGCTGTTAGGGGACCGCAGGTGCAAGACCGCAAAAGCGAAGGATGGATCGCAGGTGCGGAATTGGCTAGGCTAGAGAAGGACCGCAGAAATGGACGATTGGCCGCACCTGCGAAGTCGTAGGTGCGGTAGGTGAAGTGCGGGTGCGGAATTTGCCTTCTCATGAAATGTCGCAGGTGCGCACCTGGGACCACAGGTGCGATAAATAAGCCTCAAGTGCGATCATCGCTGGGCAGAACATATAAATAGGAGCCTTAGCAAATTTTGGTCATCTTTCCACCATTTGTGTACGGGTTTGAAGCTTCTTTTGAGAGTTTTGAAGAAGGAATTCAAGGGAACTTCGTGGAGGTAAGATTTTTTGACCTAAAACTCATTTATATGGTATTATTTTACTGATGAGGGGTGAAATTTATGGAAATCAGTGACTAAAATTGGGGGATTAGGGCTTGTAAATTGGAAACCTTAAATTGGGGATTCGATGGGTCATTTGAGGTTCGATTTTGGTGATCTTGGTATGTATAGACTCGTGGGAGGAAGAGGATTCTTGTGATGTAGTTTTAACCGAATTCGAAGACGTGGGCCCGGGGTCGGGTTTGGCCAATTTCGGCGTGAAGCATTTTCGGCGTGAAGCCTTAGCATTGTACTGCTGTCTCCTCAAGTGCGGTCAATGCTAAGGCTTCACGCCGAAAATGCTGAGACCCGAGTGGTCCTATATTGTTGTCTCCTTATGTGTTTTTATTGCCTTTACATACTCAGTCCTGTCATAGCATATAATAGCATGTCTCAGTCTCGGTAATTGTTATCTTGTACATTATCATTGTTTTGGGCTAGTTCATGCATTTGTGAGCCCTCGTGAGCGAGACTGGAGAGCAATGACTGAGTGAGGCCGAGAGCTTGTTAGTGAGAGACAGTTATGAGATCGGACTGCACACCGCAATGATACTCTGATTATGCCTTCGTTGGCTTGTTATAGCGCTTGGGCTAATAAGATCCCTTCCGGAGTCTTTACAACCCAGTGAGGGCATTGATATTTGAGGGATGGATCTTCCCTGGACAAGGATCTTATTCGAAGTTGATGATGTGTGAGGGATGGATCGTCCCTGGACATGGATCTTTCCTGAGTATTTTATTCCAGAGATGGATTATATCCGTGGGGCTGGATTGGCCTTTTCCTCAGTACTGAGTGACTACGGTCACTGGTGTTTATGCATATTCCGGGATGGATCTTCCCTGGGCCTGAGAGCCATATACAGTATTGAGTGGACTTCTATGTGAGAGTTGTGAGCACTATGTGCATTCCCACACTTTTTATATGTTGGCATGTAGAGTATATTGAGTTATACATGGGATACTGGACATATCTGGCCTATTCTGTTTTTATTCTCTGATAAACTGTGAGCATGTCTAATTTCTGTACATTGTCTTATTTAATTGCTGAGGTTTAGTCTTTCACTACCTCTCAGCCCATAGTTTGGGTTCGTTACTTTTGAGTTTGTGTATCACATTACCCCCAGCACCTTGTGTACATCGGGACCCGGTAGTGGTTGCTGAGTCGCGGTCAGAATTTCCTTTGGAAGCATCGAGGTAGCAGTTGGCGATCGCAGCCTCGATTATCTCCTTCCCTATATCCTTGTCGTATTTATTTATTTCAGACAACTCTATGTCGGCTCTGTATTTTGATATTTTGATGTAGTAGCTCGTGACTCGATGACACTAGATCTGGTCGGCTTTTCTTTTAATTATGGTTTCAACGATGTTAAACCCTTAAATGCTTTATAAAGAGGAGACTCTTATTGCAAATATAGCGACATTCTTGAAAACAACTTTTAGCAAATGAAATGTTTGGCTTGCATGATTTCACGATAGGCGCCATAACGACCGGGTGTTTTGGGGTCGTGACAAATTTCATCTTATGATTTACCAATCTAAGAAGGGAAAGCATGCAACTTTCTGGCTGGTCAACAATTAGTTGAACATTTCTTAGATATGGAACACTATGTAATGGAAGAAGGGAGTGGGCGGCTGGAGGGCGGCTGGACAATATCTTCAGCCGACCAATTATCGGGGGACTTTTTCTCCCCGTTCAACTCCTCTTTATTTTCATTCGTACTCTCATATGCTTCATTAGGAACACCCCCCAATTATTCCAGAACTAAGCTCAAACTTGATGGAAAATCAACCGACAAACTAGAAGTAAAATAATACTACTTATCCTAAAAGCAAAGGTGTTTTAGTGGCAGAACTATTCAAAACGGCATGGAGGATGCTAGGTCTGGGCTATGTCAAGTTCTACAAAATAAGAATAACTTGGTTTTTTGTGATTCAGGTGTGTTAAGGCTATCCCTTCTTTCTTTTGGCATGATCCAAGTAACGATACGTAAACGTAATGTTATTCCATAAGTGGTTCTATTATCAGCAGTTAAGGATGTCTATGTAATTCATTTTTGTAAAATGATATTCAAGCATGTCTAAGTATGTCCCTAAGTCCCAATTGGGGTATATGATAGAAATGTTAATGTTTATAATATAGTGATACCTGTACATGCATCTTCAAGCATTTACCACCGTGCTATGGTCGGTCGGGTAGTCACCACCAGTTGGGCAGCTATGTATCGTTATTTACCACCGGTTGGGCAGTCATGCATCTTCATTTACCATCGTGCTACGGCCGGTTAGGCAATCATGCATTTACCACTGCACTATGGCTGGTTGGGGATATACCACTGATCAATTGGGCAGTCATGCATCATATGATATGGATAATAGATTCAAAGAGAAGTATAATATATAAGTATAAGTATGCATCAATTTGATTCTTATATGTCTTTAATTAATGTTAAATTATGGTTATGTTTTAGTTATGCCTTACATACTCTGTACATTATTCGTACTGACGTCCTTTTGTTGGGGACGCTGCATTCATGCCTACATGTATAGATAATCAGATTGTCGAGCCCTCATGGTAGACGAGGTTAGCATTCAGCGAAGGATCGGTAAGACTCCACCTCATTCAGAGTGCAGCTGAGTCTATAAGTCATCGTGTTAGAGTTTTTCTACAGACTTATGGGTAGGCCGGTACCCTATCCCATTTGATGTCAAATAATCTTAAAGGCTTTGTAGACAAAGGTTCATTTTGTACAGTATGCCAGAGGCCTTGCCGGCCCATATGTATTCATGTTTTAATAACGATAGTTTATTAATACAATGTTTCCCGCTTATAGTTATGCACTACGAGTTGTGGCCATGTTGGCCAATGATAGTTACAAAAGGAATGAGTCTAGATAACTCGACCTATGGATGTTCTATTTTTGTCGAACTATTATGAGTTACATAGTGGTTCGCTCGGGCCAACACGGCACCGGGTGCCAGCCACGCCTCCACAGGTTCGGGGCGTGACACTGTGCTTAGTAGCTTTTCATGCTTAATTGCCACAAATCATGCCTAATTAGTGAAAACCCTAATGCTAAGTATACCTCAGTGCCGCTCTGATTTGAATTTCGTGGCACACATTTTTGTGTTGTCTGGACTAGGGTATGCGGCCACGTACAAAATAATGCGGTCCGCGATACCCTAGGTTGAAGGCACTTGTCATTGCTAAGTTTGTGCGGCCGCACTCAATTTTGTATGGTTTGCGGTAGGTTTTTGTGGCTGCACTCAACATTGTGCGGTCCGCACAGTTAAACTTCAAAGACCCAACAAAAATGAGTTATGCGGCCGCACAAAAAACTCTGCGGTCCGCGATGGGTTTTCGCGGACGCACTCAAAATTGTGCGCTCCGCATTTAGGTAACTTCTTAGAACCAGTAGTCTAAACTCTGGATCTCCGCGGCCGCACTAAAAATATTGCGGTCCGCGATGGGCATTGTGCGGCCGCACTCATATTTGTGTCATCCGTGATGGGCAGTCTGCGGCCGCACTCACTTTTGTGTGGTCCGCGCTGTCCTGTTCTAAGAAACTATATCTTTATTTTCTACTGTGATCCTATAACACTTGATGAAACCCAATTCTAACTGACTTTCACTACTTATGTGTTGCAGACAATGGTGCGTTCACGTGGTAGAAGTGATACTTCCAAAAGGAGGGCAGAATCCTCCTGAGGCCGGGGTAGAGGAAAACCTAACCTGCCACTATTAGTCCAAAAAGTCTTGAGCAAAAAGACTACTCTCAGTAGACCACCTTAGACACCAGTGAATACCTCTCATCCCGAGAAACATTTGAGGGGGATTCAGTACAAGCACAACCGGGGGCACAATCACAACAATTCCCCCGTAGGCTCTGCTTAGTCAATAAACGTACCTCCTTCTCTAATTCTTCTGAAGGCTCGGAGGGAGGTAGTCAAGTATCTGAACCCTCTTCCCCACATGCTAATAAATTTTCCCCAATTAATTTAGATGTTGATGATGAGGTCCTGGATGATGGGAGAGGGGGTGACACAATTGTTGGAGGCTTGGCCAGATCAAGGAAGCCGGAGGTGTGGGCTGATAGGTTTGTTAGTGAGAAAGCATATGCCATGTTTCAAGAATGGTGGTCCCAAAGATCGCTCACTCTTGAGCGACAATTCTTGACCAAAGACCTAAGCCAGCACAACCCAAATGTCCTTAAGCAATTTGCAGAGAGAAAAGGATGGAAATGGTTCATCGGCGATCTGCAAGATGCCAATGAGTACCTCGTCAAGCGAAGGAGTGAAAGCTACTCGACTGTAATGGTTGGAGAGGACCTACAACGAGTTGCGAGGAATTTTTTGCCAATGTTTCACCCATCAAAAAGGGTACCAAGGTGACGAAAGTCTGGAACTTGAAAATCCGGTTTGATGGCCACGCACTGAACAAATATGTAGGGTTTGAGGAGGTTGAGGCAGTGCAATACCTGGAGGAGCTAACTTTGGGTGATGTAGTTCGCTCATGGCTAGCTGAGATACTAGTTATTCCGGGGACAACACCTGAATGGCTCACAATTGGAGTTCAAGTAGTCAGAGCCACCCTTAACTTTGAAGAAAAAGGGTGGCAAACATTCGTGTGCAGCCGTCTTGACCCATGTCATCATGAACATGTCCTTCCACTCCCCCGGGCAATATTAGTAGCTTCAATCATGGCAGTATATCCTATTAATGTAGGAAACTTGATGTCCTTCAACATATTCAATGCAGTCTAGAGAGAAGAAATATCATATCCCTACCCCAACTTCCTCACAGAGTATTTCCAAGATCAAGGGGTAGAGACGAGACATTTTAATGTCCAGGTGAAGGCTAAGAAGCCTTTCTTATGATATCACCTCCAGGGAGCGGACAACCTTAAATTCAAGGGTAAAGCCACTACCTCCAATGGCCAGTCTGAAGAGTCAGGGGTAGTGTCCACTAGGTCAGTTGTTGGGCCCTCCATAACAGCCGGTACTTCTACTTTAGCAGTATCCATGCCTCATTCTTCATCCGGAACATCTGCCTCAGTGACCCTCTCAGTTCCACTTTCAGTGCCTACACATTCTACCTACCCTCAGACTGCACTAGGGTTTCCCGACACTATCTAGTTTTAACAACTAGATGCAGGCAGCGACCACTAAGCTGACTGTCATATCTAGTGTTGTGGCAGCATAATCTTCAGCCCCAACAGATCTTCAGGTACCTCCATCAGTGGAGGACTCATTGAAGAAGATTCTGGACAACCAGAAGAATATCCTGGAGACTCTTGATATACTTGGGAGGATCATCAAGGATTTGGGGAAGTAGGTGAAGAAGATGCGAAAGACTCGGGCATCTAAGGAGTCGATGGAGAAGTTGAACAAAGAGGTTGAGAACATTGCTTATGATGGAGATATTCCACTGGAACTTCTCATGGAGCAGACAGTCCCAGCAGCACATGCAGCAATGCCCGAGACATCTGAGGCAGCAGTCGGCCAGTCTGCGGAGCCGGCTACAACTATACACATGCTGACTCAGATGCTCGGCAACCCCGTAGTCCCCTAGTGAGAGGATGTGGAGATTCAGTTAGAGGATACGGAGGATGCTGAGGATCCCATGCATGCTGAGGACACCGCACATGTTGAGGACCCGATGCAGACTGAGACCACATAAGGAGTTTTCTCTACTCTCTACCCCTTTTCCCTATTCTTATTTGTTATTAGCATTGAGCACAATGCTATTATTCATTTGGGGGGTGTTCCAATTTTTATTTTGATACTTTGACATTTGGTATGTAATAACCATTACTATATTTCTCTTTATCTTTATTTTCCCTTTGGTATGTATATATAATTTTCTACCATTTGATGTATATATTCATCTCCATTAAGTATATATTCTCTTTGCTTCATTTTTGTATACATTCAGTTTAATTTCCGTAGTATTATTTCATAACTTCTTTCGTTGTTTTTCCTTAGTAGCATAGCTTCTTATTTACTTTAGTAGCTTCTTTTTATTTGTTAGCTTCTTTTTAAGTTTTGTGTTAACAATAAGCTATTGGTATTATTAATGCCATGGTTCTTTCCAAAGGTGGATGTTGTGTGAATCAGGTGGCTCTTCCCAGCGATGGATGGCGTGACAACCTTCTTAAGGGATCGAGTCTGTTTTCTTTATGTTTTGGTATATATATATATAGTAGTAATGAATAAAAGTGTCTCAAGGAGGCTTCACTTGGTACTAACACATTTACCTTCGCCTTATGGTTAGTCACAAAGTTGATTGGCAAAGAATAGCTCTAGTTGTGATCTTTAGACTCTTGTGTTGACTAAAACAATCATCGAGTGGTTTTTTTGAGCCATTTGTGATTTTCAATCCTATCTAAGGTTGTTGTGGGCCCTCGACTCTGTTCTCTTTAACAATCCAGCAGCTTGAGAGGTAAGGTATTGAGTTGTAAGTCCAAGTTCTGTGCCAATAAGTCTAGAACTTGCCCTGAATGTTTGTCTAGGCAAAATCATAAGTGTAGATCGAGTAGGCTCTCCTTGATCCAATTTGAAACGTGAAAGCTTCTGTAGCCTATCAATTTGATAACCCTAGTCAACCCATTTGATTCGAAGCCCTTTTTCATTCAATAGCCTCGTTATAAGCCTTTATCCGTTTTATAATGACCCTCTCTTGGCACCCGATCTTTTCTTAGCATTCTTGATCAACAAATTGCCAAAAGCATAAGTTTGGGGGAGAGACGAGGAATTTGAAAGTGATAAAAGGTACAAAGAAGAAAAAAAAATTAAGAAAAGGAAAGGCAAGGAAAAGGAAGAAAGGTCAAAAAGAAATACGGAAAAAAGAAAGTGAATAAAATAGAAAGTTGAAGTGATTCAAAGAAAGCAATGAAGAAAAGCATGAAGTGATTAGAAAAGGAGAAAAATGATTGTCATGATCGACAAAGGGTGACATTACGTCTCTCTAGTTCCCCTAAGGAAGAAGAAAATGACTCAAAGAGTTAAGAAAGTATGAGCCGAAAGAGAAAATGGAGTGCTTAAGGAAAGATGAAACCGGCATATGCCGATAAGTCCTACCTTGATCTAAAAGCCTTCATTACATTTTCGTAAAATTCCTATACGATTTCAAGTTGAGTGAGCGCCAATTAGTGGTGATTTACATAAGGGGCAAGCTTATGGTTCTTAGATCCGGACTTGTAACATTCTTTTGAGAGAGATGAGCGTACTTCTTCACAATCCTTATTTCAAGTGTTACATTCTAAAGTGAGATTTGCTCGTGGAGAGTAGAGGAGGAGGAGTTTGGGTTCCACAATGACCTACGTGATAGAGCGAGCTTCCTTGTTGAATTAAGTCAACTCTTGATGCTCTAGTGTCACATTAGAACTATTGTACTCAAAAGGTCAAAACATGGTGTTGTTGATAATTTATTTGTGTTGAGGGTAATTGTTAGTCCCAATTGATGCATGATTTATTCGCCTTAGGCTAGCTGAAATATCCATGTTTCTAATGGAGGTGGGAAGAGATAGAATCTCTACCTTATTTTCTTGAGGACAAGCAAAAGCTTAAGTTTGAGGGAATTGATAAGTAGGTATTTTAACCTATAATTTTCTCTCTTTTACTTGTGTATTAGGCCAATTATGCTTGAAGGTATTCCCGACAACTAATAAAATGTGCTTGCTTGCAGGAATTGTTCCAGCCAAAGGAATCAAAACCAACTCACAAAGGAGTCAAAAGTTGAACAAAGAGCAAGACTGGACAAAGGGGCCTGCAGTGCGGACCACACAAATATTGTGCGACCGCAAAAGCCATTGCATGGCCGCAATAAAAAATATACGGTCCGCAAGAGGGAGAGGGAGATTCAGAGAGTGCAATCACCTTGCGTACATGACTTTCACATAGCACAAATGACACAATAAAATCCTAAGCTCAAATTCTTATTTTTCAATAACTTGACAAGGTTTCACAATTTCTCACTTTGATTCACATGATTTTGATGTTAAAATCTAAGAAATATTGATGGAATAAGAGTGCAAATAGATTAAAATGAAAGAATGTGTTGAAACATCCCGTCTCCCAGCCCTTTGTACCAGCTGTAGTTGTCGCATTTGCGACACGGGGTTTGCATTTGCGAACTATCGCAATTGTGGACTAGGGCTCGCATTTAAAAACACTGACATCCTCAATCATCATTGCATATTTGCGACAAAAGGCTTTGAAATTGCGAAGCAGGGAACTTCGTAAAAGCGATAAAATGTTCGCAAATGCGAACTTAGCCAAAATTCTGCTAACTTCGCAAAAGCGAATGGGAAATTTCAATTGCGGCATTTGTTACCCCGCTGTCACCTTCGCAATAGCGAGGCTTGTGCTTGCAATTACGATAACTGGACACCAGCAACACCAGCAATTCATTTTCAATTCCGAAACATGTTTGAAATTCATCCGAGCCCTCTGGGCACCAAACCAAACATCCACTCAAGTCTAAAAATCTCATACGAACTCGCTCGTATGATAAAAATACAAAAATAACATCTAAAACTACGAATCGAACACCAAAACGCATAAGTTTCAAATTAATTTCAAGAATCTATAGATTTAAAACTAAACGTCGGAATTCTATCAAACCAAATCCACATGATATCAATTTTTACAGACAAGTTCTAAATCACAAAACGGACCTATTGGAAGTCACAAAAGCTTATTTTGATCTCGATAGATAAAAGTCAACCTAAGGTCCAACTTTTCAACATCAAATTTCCAATTTCAGTAAAATAACACAAATCATCTTACGGACTTCCGTAATCAATTCTGGACATACGCCCAAGTCTGAAATCTCTATACGAAGCTATCAGAGCCATAAAATCACTGTTCCGGGGTTGTTTAGACAAAATTCAAAGTTTGGTCAATATTTCTAACTTAGGCTTCTAATTCAATAATAAAAGGGTCTGAATCAACCTAAAAGCTTCCCGGAACAAAATTAACCAATCTGCAAGTCATAAAATCATAAACACACATGTGTGACTCATAAAAAGGGGTAACGGGTCGCAATTACACAAAAGGATCGGTCAGGTCGTCACAAAGTTTCAAGTACCTTGGGTCAATTATCCAAGGGAATATGGAGAACAACGACGATGTCACACACTACATTAGAGATAAGTGGATGAAGTAGAGGCTAGCATCCGATATCTTGTGTGATAAGAACATACCACTAAGACATAAAGGTAGATTCTATAAAGTGATGGTTAGATCGACTATGTTGTATGAGGCAGAGTGTTGGCATGTCAATAATTCTCATATCCTGAAGATGAAAGTAGCTGAGATGAGATGGATGTGTGGGCATACTAGGATATATATGGTTAGGAATAATGATATTTGAGACAAGGTTGGTGCGTCCGCCACGGTAGATAAGATATGAGAAGAAATACTTAGATGGTTCGGTCACGTGAAGAGGAGATGTCCTGATGCTCTAGTGAGGAGGTGTAAGAGATTTGAGATGGTAGGTATAAGGCAAGGTAAAGTTAGGCCTAAAAAGAAATGAAGAGACGTGATTATGCGAGACATCGTGCATCTTCATCTTACCGAGGACATGAGCCCTAATAGGAGGGTGTGGAGGGAGAGAACTAGGGTAGAAGGTTAGTCGGCAACTGAGTGTCTTTAATTTCATTCCATTAGTTGTAGTGTACTCTAGTATTTCTAGAATCGTAAATTTTTATTGATATCTAATATTGCTTGTATTTGTTTTACTATCTTGTTGTTGTTACTGCTTTTATGACTTTTACACTACTATATTTCTTTCTATATAACGTTGTAATTATGCATGCTTGTTTTGAATCGAGAGTCTATCAGAAATAACCTCTCTACCATCATAAGGTAGGGGTAAGACATGTACTAGCTAGCCTCCTCAACCTAAAAAAAAGATAGATTTCTTTTCTTGTGAGAAAATAATTTCTATCTTTACAATAAAGAAAATCTCATAAACTTTCTTATATTATGTGTATAATTTATCATGTCCGAAAATAGTAATAATGGTAACTATCCAAAATGACACTTACAAAACTTTTTACAAAAAAGTTCCACTCAATATAAATACCATATCAAAATGTATCTAACGGTATCCAGGCTTACGAGATCTTATAATAACATAGTGACAAATCCTCTATAATCTCATGAAGGGTCTTTAATCCTTCTAGCTCATATGGATTACTACAACTAATTCTAATATTAAATTACGGGATGTAACATCCTTTCCCCCTTTAAAACATTCTTCCTCGAATGTTAACTCTTAGAGATTTACAAAAATATTTCTCTAGGGTCTCCTCTATAAACTAAACTAAAATCCAACCTCTATCTGAAGTCTCGACTATTCACAATCTCTTATACTTGAATATCTCGTATCTTCTTCACCTTTACCTTACTTACCTTTCAATCTCGCATCGTATCTTATGTTTCTTTCATAAACTCCCTTCCATATTACACCTTAAAGCTCTACTGTAATACCTGCACCTATAGTGCATACAAAATCTGGCGAAAGCTTCATACTGAATTCTTACGACTCAGCTCTATGGCATGATCTGGAAATAAAAAAAGGGTAACATTTCCTAAATTCCCCATAGCCTCTCAATTATAAATGTGGCACGCAACACACCCATAAGTGAGACTCTACTAGGCATGGCTTTGTTGACTCCATAGGACACGACCCACTCTGATACCACTTTGTCACGCCCCGAACCAAGGGAGGCGTGGCTGGCACCCGGTGCCGTGCTGGCCCGAGCGAACCACTCTGTAGCTCATAATCATTCGACCAAAACTAGAACATACATAGGCCGAGTTAGCTGGACTCATTCCTTTTGTAACTATCATTGGCCAACATGGCCACAACTCATAGTGCCTAACTATAAGTGGGCAACGTTGTATCAATAATCTATCGTTCTTAAAACATGAATACATATGGGCCGGCAAGGCCTCTGACATACTATACAAAATGAACCTTTGTCTACAAAGCCTCTAAAATTATTTGACATCAAATGGGATAGAGTAACGTCCTACCCATAAGTTTGTAGCAAAACTCTAACACGATGACTTATAGACTCGGCGGCACTCAGAATGAGGTGGAGTCTTACCGATCCTTCGCTGAATGCTAACCTCGTCTACCATGAGGGCTCGACAATCTAATTATCTATACCTACAGGCATGAATGCAGCGTCCCTAACAAAAGAACGTTAGTACGAATAATGTACTGAGTATGTAAGGCAGAACTGAAACATAACCATAATATAACATTAATTAAAGACATATAAGAATCAACGTGAATCTCTAAAGTGACCCCATATATGCATACTTATACTTATATATAATACTTCTCTTTGAATCTATTATCCATATCGCATGATGCATGACTACCTAACTGATCAGTGGTATCTTCCCGACCAGCCGCAGTGCGGTGGTAAATGCATGACTGCCTGGCCGTAGCTCGGTCGTAAATGTATGACTGTCCAACCGGTGGTAACTTCCCGACCGGTCGTAGCCCGGTGGTAAATGCATGTCTGCCCAACCGGCTGTAGCACAGTGGTAAATGAAGATGCTTGACTACCCAACCGGTGGTAAATAATGATACATAGCTGCCCAACCGGTGGTGACTGCCCGACCGGTCGTAGCATTGTGGTAAATGCATAAAGATGCATGTACATGTATCACTAATTTTATAAATATTAACATCTCTATCATATAGCCCATTTAGGACTTAGGTACATACTTAGACATGCTTGAATATCATTTTACATAAATGAATAACATAGACATTCTTAACTATTAAACAAAGAACCGCTTATGGAATAGCATTACGTTTACGTATCGTTACTTGGATCATGCCAAAAGAAATAAGGGATAGCCTTAGCATACCTGAATCACAAAAAACCAAGTTATTCTTATTTTGGAGTACTTGACATAGCCCAAAGCTAGCATCCTCCATGCAGTTTTGAATAGTTCTCCCACTAAAACACCTTTCCTTTAGGATAAGCAGTATTATTTTACTTCTAGTTTGTCGGTTGATTTTCCATCAAGTTTGACCTTAGTGCTGGAATAATTGGCGAGGTTCCTAATGAAGCATATGAGAGTACAAATGAAAATAAAGAGGAGTTGAACGGGGAGAAAAATATCCCCGATAATTGGTCGACTGAAGATACGGTCCAGACGCCCTCCAGTCGCCCACTTCCTTCTTCCATTACATAGTGTTCCATATCTAAGAAATGGTTAACTGATAGTTGACCAGCCATAAAGTTGCATGTTTTCCCTTATTAGATTGGTAAATCATAAGATGAACTTACTAATGGATGAGCTGGTGGGAGAAACACTAATAAGCCAGAGAGTATAAGAGTCACATAATTGGGCTTTGATCCTTCCACCTAGCTGCCACGTTTTGGGGGGGGGGGGGGGGGGGGGGGGGGGGGGGGGGGGGGGGGGGGGGGGGGGGAGATTAGCTTATCCACTTATTAGGTAATGTCCCCTTACCCGGGAATTAATCAATTACCCGATTAAGAATTATTTCAATTTACTTAAAATTCTACTTATTTTTAATACACTTATACATCCTACTAGCATGGTCATATGGTACCACATAAAATAAATACATACACTATTATTTTTATTAAAATATCCATGTAAAAATACATATATTTTCTCAACTTATAATCTTTCTAATCTCATATAAAGAGTAATAATTCTCGTATGCTTAATTCTTAAAATGGTAAAAAAAAATAGCCTTCTTTTCTTGTGAGAAAATAATTTCTATATTTACAATAAATAAAAACTCATAAACATTCTTATATTATTTTTATAATTTATCATGTCCAAAAATAGTAACAATGGTAATTATCCAAAGTTATACTCATAAAACTTTTACAAAAATGTTCCACTCAATATAAATACCATATCAAAATGTATCTAACGGTATCAACGTTGTTATACTTACGGGGTCTTATAATAACATAGTGACAAATCCTCTATAATCTCATGAAGGGTCTTAATCCCTTCTAGCTCATATGGATTACTACAACTAATTCTAATATTAAATTACGGGATGTAACACCCAGTCCCCATTAAGCATGCAAACATTACCCACATGACTCTAAGCAAGATTTAAGTATCAATTTGACATTTTTGGCATGAACCTAACCCTAGATAAAAAAGAAAACTAAAGCAAAGAGAAAGGAAAAGAAAACGATAAAATTAATTCATTGAAATCAACATACCAGTACTGGAATGTAGTAGGAAATCAACACTTGATTAATATGAGATGATATTGAAAACAAGAAGGTGCATTTTGATTTACTCTAGCTTGAGAGGTCATAGTGTAAAGTGTGAAAAGTCTTAGGAAGCCCTATTTATACTTTGACCATGTTGGCCCACCGACTTACCTGAGTGCGGCCGCACAATTTTGGTGTGGTCCGCACTCTTTACCTTTTTCTAACTCAGCGGTTGAATCATTGGTGCGGTCCCCATACAAATGGTTGCGGCCGGGAATCCTTAAGGGATTTTGTTAGGCCAAACTTCAGAGAGTCGGCATTTTACAACTTCCAGTTGTGCGACCGCACATAGAATTGTGTGGCCGCGA
This sequence comes from Nicotiana undulata, assembly GCA_005239495.1. Classification (NCBI taxonomy): domain Eukaryota; kingdom Viridiplantae; phylum Streptophyta; class Magnoliopsida; order Solanales; family Solanaceae; genus Nicotiana; species Nicotiana undulata. Next base: position 17,459 of record MDKH01192110.1, read on the forward strand.
AGGTCTTGTGTGATCCGCATAATTCTGGCGCGGTCCGCACAATTTTACCACTTAGCCAATTTTTTCCTTGTCAATTTCCAGCACTGCACACCCAATTCATGCATACACTTCACAACCATTTAACCCAAAACAATTCCTAATCTAGAAACAAAAATCAAGAGAAAGAAAATACATGGGTTGCCTCCCAAGAAGCGCCTGATATAATGTCGCGGAATGACGCATGTTACCATCATTCATTTGAAATGGAGCAATGCCACACCGTGGACATCATCAACCTTACCAAGGTAGTGCTTCACCCGGTGCCCATTGACTAAACATCTCACCATTCTTAATTTTAAAATCTAGAGCACCAAAAGGATTCACATGTACCACTTCAAAAGGACCACTCCACTTTGATTTTAGCTTTCCCGGAAACATCTGTAACCGAGAGTTGAATAAAAGAACAAGGTCGTCTTCTTTGAATTCTTTGTTCCGGATATACTTATCATGTAGGTACTTCATCTTCCTTATACAAGGACGAATTGGAGTAAACATGGAACCGGAACTCATCAGGTTCATTCAATTTTTCCACCCGAATATTGGCAGCTACATCACACTCAAGGTTCAATTTCTTCAATGCCCACATGTCCTTGTGCTCTAATTCCACTGGGAGGTGACATGCTTTCTCGAACATCAACCGATATGGTGACATACCAATTGGAGTTTTGTAAGTTGTTCTATATGCCCAAAGAGCATCGTCAAGTTTCCTTGACCAATCAGTCTGGTTTGCATTGACAATCTTGGATAGAATACTCTTGATTTCCCTGTTGGAGACTTCAACATGTCCACTTGTGGGGGTGATAGGGGGTTGACACCTTGTGAGTGACACCATACTTGGAGAGTAAAGTGTCAAAGGCTTTGTTGCAAATATGTGAACCCCCATCACTAATGATGGCCCTTGGTCTGCCAAACCTTGTGAATATGTTTTTCTTCAAGAAATCTACCACACTACGTGCTTCATTGTTGGGCAAAGCACAGCTTCAACCTATTTGGACACGTAATCTACAGTAACAAGAATATAGGTGTTCCCACATGAGCTCACAAATAGACCCATAAAGTCGATTCCCACACATTGAAAATATCAATCTCGAGGATGGTGGTGAGAGGCATCTCATTTTTCTTGGAGATCCCACCAGCCCCTTTGGAAATCATCACAACGCTTAACGAGCTCGCTAGCGTCTTTGTACAAGGTCGGCCAATAGAATCCACATCTTAGGACCTTTGTAGTAGTTCTCACTCCAGCATGGTGACCGCCATAGGGCGATGAATGGCAGGCTTCAATAATACCCAATTGCTCTTCTTCTGGAACACATTGCCGGATAACACCATCAGTGCAAATTTGAAGAGATATGGCTCGTCCCAATAGTAGTCCAAGCAGTCTCGTGTGAGCTTCTTCCTATCGTTTGAAGAGAACTCATTCAGGACAATGCCGCTCATAAGATAGTTGTCCACATCTATAAACCATGGCATCCCGGTCAAAGACATGGAAAGGAGTTGTTCATCGGGGAATGAATGATTGATCTCAAGGCCATCATGGGGCCTCCCCTCCTCCTCCAATCGGGACAAGTGGTCTGTCACTTTATTCTCACTCGCTTTGCGGTCTATGATTTCAAGATCAAATTCTTGTAGAAGAAGTACCCACCGCATCAATCTAGCCTTAGAGTCCTTTTTACTTATCAAATAATGAAGTGCTGCGTGATCGGTGTGAACAATCACTTTGGTACCTATGAGGTATGGACGAAACTTTTCCATAGCAAAGACAATGGCTAAGATTTCCTTCTTGGTCACTGTATAGTTGACTTGGGCCTCGTTCATGGTCTTACTAGCATAGTAAACCGGATGGAAGATCTTGTTGATTATTTTCCCCAATATCGCTCCTACCGCCATGTCGCTAGCATCGCACATGAGCTCAAATCGTAAGATCTAATTTGGTGCGGTAATGATGGGAGTGGTAGTCAACCTATACTTTAGTAGCTCAAATGCTTTCATACAATCATCATTGAACACAAATTTGGCATCTTTTTCCAATAACATGCACAAGGGGTTCACCACTTTTGAGAAATCCTTGATGAACCGACGGTAAAACCCCGCGTGACCTAGAAAGCTCCTAACTCCTTTCACTGAATTAGGAGGAGGGAGTTTTGATATCACTTCAATTTTTGCTTTATCCACTTTAATATCGTTCTTGGAGATCTTGTGGCCGAGGACAATGCCCTCCTCGACCATAAAGTGACACTTCTCCCAAGTAAGCACCAAGTTGGTCTCTTCGCATCGTGCCAATACCTTATCAAGATTATCCAAACACTCTTCAAAAGAACCCCCCACAACAGAGAAATCATCCATGAAAACCTCGAGGAAGTCCTCCACCATATAAGTGAATATTGACATCATACACCGCAGAAAAGTAGTTGGTGCATTACATAAATCGAAAGGCATCCGCGAGAATGCGAATGTTCCATACGGACAAGTGAAAGTGGTCTTCTCTTGGTCTTCAGGTGCAATATGAATCTGGTTATATCCGGAATACCCATCCAAGAAGCAATAATAAGCACGTCCGGCTAGCATATCAACAATCTGATCAAGAAATAGAAGCGGAAAATGGTCTTTCCGAGTCATTTTGTTGAGCTTCCCATTATCCATGCATACTCTCCAACCGGTGACAGTTCTTGTGGGGATCAATTCATTTTTATCATTTGTAATCACAATCATGCCAACCTTCTTTGGGACACATTGTACCGGTGAAGTCCATGAACTATCGGAGATGGGGTAGACAACCCCAACATCCAACCACTTGATGATCTCTTTCTTGACTACCTCTTGCATGGACTCGTTCAACCTTCTTTGATGTTCCACGGAAGGTTTGGCATCCTCCTCCAATATGATTTTTTGCATGCAAAAGTCGGGGCTTATACCCCGAATATCCGCCAATGTCCAACCTTTTACCTTCTTCCTCCTTTGGAGCACCGCAAGGGTAGAATCTACCTGCACGTTAGTTAAGCAAGAGGAAAGAAATAACAAGTAAAGTGGAACAAGGTCCTAAGAACTCATACTTGAGGTGTGAAGGCAAGGGCTTCAACTCCAATGCGGGAGGCTCCTCCATTGAGGTCTTTGTTTGTGGAGTCTTCCGGTTCTCAAGGTCCAAGGAAAGTTTTCGGGGCCCATATGTATATGATCCCATTCCTTTCAAAGCATTGACACATTCTACTAAGCCTTCCTTATAGTCCTCATCATCATTCAATAACACAGCTTCCAATGGGTCTTCAACATTAATCACAGCACTTGTGTCATCAACAATTACTTCGGTCACAAGATCCACGAACGAACGCACTTCGTTGCTATTAGGCTGCCTCATTAACTTACAAACATGGAACACAACCTTTTCATCGCACACCCGGAAGGTGAGCTCCCCAGCTTCCACATCAACTAAGGCCTTCCCTGTAGCTAGGAAAGGTCTCCCCAAAATTATTGGCACCTCATAGTCAACCTCACAGTCAAGTATAACAAAATATGCGGGAAGTATGAACTTGTCGACCCGAACTAGCACATCATCAATTATTCCCAATGGCATCTTCATTATCCGGCCCGCCATTTGCAACCTCCTGGATGTGGGTCTTGGTTGCCCAATCTCCAATGTATTGAACACAAAATAGGGCATCAAGTTAGTGCTTGCCCCCAAGTAACATAAAGCTTTGGCGAAATCAGAACTACCAATAATGCATGGGATTGTAAAGGCATCGGGGTCTTATAACTTTGGAGCCATGGAATGCACAATGGAACTCACTTGATGTGTCATTTTGATCGTTTCACAGTTCATTGATCTCATCTTTGTTACTATGTCCTTCATGAACTTGGCATATCCCGGCATTTGTTCTAAGGCTTCAACCAATGGCACAATATGGACAAACTATTCATCATATCAATGAATTTCTTGAATTGATTCTCATTGTTTAGCTTTGCGAGCCTTTGAGGATATGGTGGAGGAGGTCGGAGCCTTGGCTTTGGGCACTACCGGATCCGGTATGTCTATCACATGTTCCCTAGACGGGTTCACATCATCTTGTGTCTCCTCCACATTTTCATCAAAGTGTATCCTCACCTCATCATTTGTTTGAACATCATCGCTTGGCTCGTCAACATCTTGCATCACCACATCATCATGCACATTCTTTCTTGAGTTTGAGGTACTAGCAACTCCACCTCCCCCACTTCTTGTAGTCACCGCCATAGGATGCCCCGTATTGTTCTCACCCTTCAAGTTCACCACCGTATCACTTGGTAGTGCCCCCTTAAGGCGAGTATTCAAAGCTTGAGAAATTTGGCCAAGTTGGACTTCAAAGTTGCGGATAGAAGTGTTGTGGGAGGCTAATTGGGCATCACAGTTGGTGTTTTTCTCCATCATTTTCTTGAACATGTTTTCAATCCATCTCATCTCATTGTTGGAAGAACTAGGATCGCGACGGATATGGAGGTGGGTTGTTCGGTTGTTGATGCATCGGGGGCCTTCGAAAGCCCGACCCCCGATTTCCTTCATTATTGTTGTTCCAACCCCCTTGATTGTTATTTTCTCCCCAATTACTTTGATTGTTTCCACCCCAATTGCCTTGGTTATTTCCTCCCCAATTGCCTTGATTCTTTGATTACCCCAATTTTGATTGTTGTTGTTCCCCCAATTGCCTTGGTTATTTCCTCCCCAATTGCCTTGATTCTTTGATTACCCCAATTTTGATTGTTGTTGTTCCCCCAATTGCCTTGGTTGTTGTTGTTGCCACTATTCCAATTTTCTTGTTGACCTTGGTTGCCCAATTTCCTTGATTTCCCTTTGATCTCCACTGTTATTGATTTGGAGCATTGCTTCGTTGACCTTGATAATTGTTGACATATTGAATCTCTTCACTTTGATCATCATATGCATCATCTTGATTGTACCCACTACTACTTTGCTCAAATTAATCCGGGTTGTTTTGAACTTGTTGACCTCGTTGCATTCTCTTGTTGACCATCATGTTTACTCCTTTCATGGAATTCACTTGTTTTGGCCCTTGAACTTGTTGAAGTTGAGCCTTGGCCAATTGATTCGTTGTGGTTCTCAACTACGTAATAGCTTGTCCATGATCATGTAGCTCCTTGTGTAGGTGAATAACATTTGGGTCACCTTGAGGGACATTAGCTCTACTTTGCCATACTGAAAAGGTATCCGTGATCTCATCCAATATTTCACAATCTTCAAAATACAGCGTGTTCATGAAATTACCCCCCGGCGAGTTGATTTACCGCACACTGATTTGTTGTATTGATCCCTCTATAAAAGATTTGTTGGATCATGGCCTCAGTCATGTCTTTGTTAGGGAACTCTTTGACCATTATGCGGTACCTCTCCCAAATATCATGTAACGGTTCATTTGGATCTTATTTAAAAGCTAGTAAATCATCTCTTAGCATTGCCATATGTCCCGGAGAAAAGAACTTTGCGATGAACTTCTCGTCCAACTCATCCCAAGTGTGGATGGAATGGTTGGGTAACCTCTCTAGCCAATCCAAAGACTTCCCTCTTAGAGTAAATGGGAAAATCCTTAACCTCAATGCGTCCTCTGAGACATTAGTCTGCTTGCTCACCCAACACGTATCAACAAAAACCTTTGAGATGCTTATAGGCATTTTGGCGTGGAGCCCAGTGAAGAAACCTCGTTGTTCCAATAGTGTAAGCATGACATTGGTTATTTGAAAGTTACCCGCCCTAATTCGGGGCGGGCTATTGCACTCGCATAGCCTTCGTTGGGCAACACCCGGTGTGCTGCTCTTGGAGGAGGTGGGGGAGGTTTTGGGATCTTTTCATGAGGCGGGTGGCCTCTCCTTTGTAATTGAGGTTCATGTTGAGCCTCATCCGCTTGTTCATCATCTACCTCCTCCCTTAGTGGTACATTTCTGAGGGCCTCGTTGTTAAGAGCCATTTGGTACCTAAAAGCAATTCACAAACAAATTAGAAAAACGGAAAGAAAGAAAAACAAAACACACAAATACTTAGATATATAGTTAAGACTGTCTAACTCCCCGGCAACAGCGCCAAAAATTGATCGGGTCCAAGTCTACACTACTATTGAGTAGCGAGGTGGTTGATGCAGTTTTAACCCAACTATGGTCGGGATCGAATCCACAACGAGTTAATGTTTGGAATTAGGTTTATATCTAAGCGAGATGCGGGCTTTGGTTGTTTACAGTTCCACAAGTTTGAGTTTATATTCTACTTCTATCTTTACTCTAATAATTGCAATAATTGAAACTAAGGACAATATTTTTGTTGGGTTTTTCAAGTATTAAAAAGAGACTAGGGTCGTGACTTCTACCTAGGTGGATATCTGACGGGTAATAAAATCTAGAGCAAGCTTGATTAGTTGGGATTGTAATATTGTTATCACACCCGGGTATCACTCTATACCCTCGGTAGTTTGAGTGATTTTGCCCAATTTGGCTTTCTCAAGTCCAGATGTGTATTCATACAAATCAAGTGATATTAGCTCAAGTCGGGTATTACTACCTCAAGGTTTAACCCTTTAATTGGGGCTATCAATTTCTTGAGTTCACTGCAATTCCTTGTTAGCCTAGTTTTCCTAGACTTAGTCCCTCTTTCTCAAGTAGAGACTAAGTCATAAAGGCATGAATCAATATTTGCAACCATTAATTCTTGAGTTCTAGCAAAAACTGGGCAAAATATCACCAACTCATTCAGATTCAAGCCCTAAAATCAAACACCCATTAAATACCCATACTAGGGTGGGTCACTGTCACGCCCCCAAACTAGGGGAGGCACGACTGGCACTCGATACTGTATTTGATCGAGT
>ML256821.1:0-10893 GCA_005239495.1 Nicotiana undulata
AGTCGCCAATATTATTGACACAGTTTAACCCAGTAATTAAACAAAAATCTCTTAATGAAAAAACAATTTTTGTCCCTTTAGAAGAATTGAAAAACAGAATTATTTGAGTTTGACAATTCATACTTCATCAGAAGATGAAGTGCTTGATTTTGCATGCAGATAGGGGGGATAGAAAGTAAGTAACCAAATCAAGTTGTTTTGAAAACACGAAGAGCATTTGAGGACAGAAGCTGAGATATCTAGCTAGGGATGCTTGGATCACACAAACTGTGGAATCTAAGCACCCCGTATTGAGCGTTGTGTGGGGCAAAGTAAGGATCATTCTNCATTTTTAGATGTTTAATAACAACACATTTTCCGCAAACCAGTACGTACATATTCTGCTTCGTGAACATCAAAAACACAAAATATATCAAAATGTATAAAAGTTTTGTACCAAAACTTCAGGAAGATAAATGTAAATAAATATATGTTTCAAAAATTAGAATGCAACTCCAAAATAACGACAAAGTAACTACAAACTATATACCAATCTATACTGTTTTAGCGTAATAACTATAACTTAACTACAATTTGTAACATGATTACAAAACAGAGATTTCAACAACAAAAATTAAAACTAACAAATTACAAACAAAATTAAAAATGTTTACCTTCAATAAAATTCTTTTCGGAGCCAATTTTGGGGATTTTTTTATGGTGCTTCTTCGTTTCGTGTTTTGTTGTAGACGTAGACATTTTAGCTTTTTTTTTTAAACTTTTGGGGCTTCTTCCACAAAATCATCATCTACACAAACATCCTTCCCCTTCCTTTTTAGATATTTGTCGATAGTGTAGAACTTCCAGGAGCATCTATGTCGTGTAATCTTTTTGTTCTCGACTCAGCCCTCATTTGTCTGGGTGATGAAGACTGTATGGTATGATGCATTGCATGTGTTGATCTTTGTTTTTTTGCTGCTGATTTGGGTGTTAAAACACCCAAATCGAATGATGGAATGTCGACTACTGCTGATTTTTGGACTGCTTTCTTTGGATATTTGGATTTCTTCATTGCTGAACTAGAATGGTGAACGTGTGTCGAAGCCCTGTAACAATGGTGAAGGTGGTCGACTGTAACTAGACGTGGGGGGGAGGGGAGTTAATGGGGTTAGTGGAGGGGGTGAGGAACGAATGTGAAAGTAAAAGTGGGGGAAAGTTACTGCTGTGGGGGGTGTCGAAGATTGTGAGTTGATAGGAGAGAGAAACGTGTATGTGTATTAATTTATCCTATAATTAAGCCTAAAATAAATGCTTACTTAATTATACCCATAATTTAAATTATGGTATATAATATGTAATTAGGTATATTAAATGTAATTATCTATAATCTTAAACATTAAGGGTAATATGGTTTAATATATGACATATAAAGGTAAAAATTTCTAAAATTTTAATCCATTGGGCTAGTCCACTTAATTGGGCTAAAATGATGAGCCCAATTCATTAGGCCCGAGATTTCATCTTCCTAGAGGCCCGAATGGATGCACACGTGTCAAATGATGAGACACGCCAAGTCAAGCGGAAGAGCCAATAGGACCATGCCACGTGTCAAAATGACAAGACATGCCAAGTCAAATTAAACGGCCAATGAAACCGCACCACGTGTGCAAGTGACATGTTCTGGCCAATCAAATGCGGCCGTGTCACACTTCAATTTGATTGGTCAGAAAGAGTTTGTTTTTATCACAACTCCTCCCTTCCACAACTATAAATAGGGGTCTTCATAACCCAAAAAAGACACCAGAAGTTATAACAAGAAGCAAGCGAGAGCTCGTGGATCAAACGCCGCAAATTTCTCTACAAGTTTCAAGCTTCAAGAAATAAAGTTCAAGTTCAAGAAATCAAGTTCGCTCAAGAACGAAGAACAAGCCAAGATTCAAGGAGTACGAGTTCAAATCAAAGCTCGTGCTAGTTGAATCCAAGATCATCATTCGTGGAAACAAATATAGATTCAAGATCAAGCTCAAAGGACCTTGAATTTATTTATTATTGAAAAAAAGAATCAGAGGATTCATAGAGATTGTAACACTTAAATATTTAAAATAAAATACTACAATTGTTACAATATTTTGCGGTCTTGATTTTATTTTCTCTATACAAATTTATTGTGTACAGTGGACCTGTATTTTAAAGACAAGAGTGATATGATTGCACACAAGGTGACATATAGTATACTCCAGAATGGCTTATCAGATCAGGTCAAAGTGGTTCCCTTATATTATTTGTGGCAACACAAAAGGATAATGTTATGCTTTGATGCTTCTCAAAGCTGACACTGACACGTTCTTGACAGCTGATGGTGTCCCTTGTGAGAATAAAGGATTAAATTCCAACATTTTCTAAACGTTCTGTTATTTAGAGAATATGATACTCTCCATTTGAGTCCGGAACCTAAATCCGCGTTTAGCTAAATCTCAATCTGAGAAATCACATGCATGCTCTTTAATATATATGCATTTGTATATTTAAACTCCATTTGGGATGAGACATTATACGTGAAGACTGATTCTTTCGTAGACTATCTGGCAATAACAGCTTTTGTCTTCACAGGAAATTAAATATTACGCCCATTAAAAAATTACTAAATTTTATGCAAAAAAAAATAATTAGTATGACTAAACTACCCTTATTAAAGTATTGGTCACATAATTATAGTGAGGAGTGAGAAATTTTTTTTAGGGATATGCACATAAGGGTAAAAGAGTAAAAACAAATTGATTTTTTTTCTTGATAACATAACTGGACACTTATTTTGAACCAAAATGAAAAAGAAAACTCGACACTTATTGTGAACCGGAGGGAGTACTATTAATGTAATGACCCGACCGGTCGTTTTGTGTTCTAGGACCCCGTGCCCCTAAATGAAACTTTCCGTAGTTTCTTTTACTGATTTACAACTTGTGGGTATGGTTGGTTCGAAGTTTGGAGGAGTGCGCAGTGCTATTGGAACACTTAGTTCCTTAAGGTTGGCCTTAAAGGCCAAGTTTGACTTCGGTCAATATTTTTAGTAAACGACCTCGGAATCAAGATTTTAAGGTTCCGGTAGATTCGCATGATGATTTCGGACTTGGGCGTATGTTCGTAACGAGTTTTGGATGATCCGGGAGCGTTTCAACGCCAAATAGTTAAATAAGGTTTCCTTAAGTTCAAACTTGAGGTTTGGAACGTGTTTTTGTGTTATCGAGGTCCAAACGGAATTCCGAGACCGGAAATAATTTTGTTATGTCATTTATGATTTGCTTGCAAAATTTGGTGTCATTCTGAGTAGTATAGGTAGGTTCGGCGCATTGAAAGCGAATTCAAGAACTTAAAGTTCTTAAGTCATTCCGAGTAGTATAGGTAGGTTCGGCGCATTGAAAGCGAATTCAAGAACTTAAAGTTCTTAAGTCATTCCGAGTAGTATAGGTAGGTTCGGCGCATTGAAAGCGAATTCAAGAACTTAAAGTTCTTAAGTCATTCCGAGTAGTATAGGTAGGTTCGGCGCATTGAAAGCGAATTCAAGAACTTAAAGTTCTTAAGTCATTCTGAGTAGTATAGGTAGGTTCAGCGCATTGAAAGCGAATTCAAGAACTTAAAGTTCTTAAGTTTGATCCAATAGGTTTTGGGGTATGATTTTTAGATTTAGCGTTGTTTCGGACGTTCCGAAGGCTCGAGCGAGTCCGTATTATGATTTAGGACTTGTTGGTATATTTGGACGGGGCCTCGGGTGGGCCCGGATTCCTTTCAGACATCGAGCGACGCAAAAACCAGCCTTAAAAGACTATTGGTACACCAGATCTGGTGCGACCGCACCTGCGGAGGATCAGCCCCAGGTGCGCGACCGCTTCTCCGGTCCCAGCCTCGCAGGTGCGACTCCAGGGGATGTTGCCCAGTTCCGCAGGTGCGGATCATTTTCCGCAGAAGCGGAGCCGCAGGTGCGGTCTCCGCTCCGCAGATGCGATCACTGACCCCCTCCTCCCTTTCCGCAGATGCGAGACCGCAAGTGCGGTCCTCGAGCCGCAGGTGCGAAAAATTTGTAGGCAATGAGGTCGTCTTAAATGCGAGACTTAACCATTTTTGAACCACTTTTCATCACTTTGGACGATTTTGAGAGCTTGCAAAGAGGAGATTCGACCTAGCAACTGTAAGGTAAGTAATTCCTACCATAAAATGGGTTAAATACTTGAATCCTTAGGTATATTAACACATTAAATTAGTAGAAATTATGGGTTTAGAGTAAAACATAGGGTTTTGATGAAAATGGAAATTTACCAAGGAATTAGTTATGGAATCATGCAAAAACTATATAATATTGATCCTTAGGTTATGGGTGATTGTTTTCCTTAAAAATTTCCGGAATCCGAGCATGTGGGCCCGGGGGTGTATTTTTTTCACAACCCGAAATCCACCTTCAGGCCGTGATGGCGTCTAACGTTGAACCCGCTAGACAAGCCAACATTTTTGGTTAAATTTACTATTTTCTTTATTTACGACATTTAAAAGAACAACAATAAACATGAATAAATAAATAAGAATGCGGAAGCTAAGAATTCATCAACTTAATATAATAAATGTTACGAAATTTCCGTACATAAACCCCCCAGAACCGGTGTCACAATTACACAGACAGTCTAAGATTTCTATAAACAAGAGTCTGAAATAAAAAAGTGTAACTCTCTAGAAATACAAGATAAGACAGAAGGAAAAGACATAGATGGTGACGCCAAGGCCTGCGAACGCCTGCAGGACTACCTCGGTGTCGCCGTGGACTGAAGGATGCTCCCTCGCGCAGTGTCCACTGGGTCCGATGCTGTAATCTGTACAACATAAAGAAGTGCAGGTGTAGCATTAGTACAACCGACCCCATGTACTTAGTAAGTGTCGAGCCTAACCTCGGCGAAGTAGTGACGAGGCTAGGACACAACACATAACGAATACATGTGCAGTCCAAATAATATAATAAAGAAGTAATGACAAGAAATAACAGTTAAACACAAAAAAAAGAGGGTTAACATGCTGGGAAAAAGGGGTAATAACTCACTGAAATAACAGAACAAGTGAACAACTGAAATGTATAAATAACTGCAGGAATTAACAACTCTGAACAGATAAATAAACAGAAACGGCACGGCATGTCCCCTCGTGCTATAACCTCACAAAACACTCGGCACAGAATGTCCCCTCGTGCATAAATAGAAATCACTCGGCACGGAATGTCCCCTCGTGCATAACCACACAATCACTCGACACGGAATGTCCCCTCGTGCATAAATAATAATCACTCGGCATGGAATGTCCCCTCGTGCATAAATAAATAAATAATCACTCGGCACGGAATGTCCCCTCGTGCATAACCACACAATCACTCGACACGGAATGTCCCCTCGTGCATAAATAATAATCACTCGGCATGGAATGTCCCCTCGTGCATAAATAAATAAATAATCACTCGGCACGGAATTTCCCCTCGTGCAAAACCTCACAATCACCCGGCACGGAATGTCCCCTCGTGCATAACATATATAAAAGCAACAATTAGACAGAAAAATACACCAATAGGAAACCTCAAATGCACGGAAATATTCAACAAGAATTCTATCGTCCTGGCAAGGGACTCAGCTATAACCAATCTCACTCAAAAGAATAATTCAACAATATAACCCTCAACCGAACGAATAATCAATAACATTCTACGTCATGAAATACCCTCAATGTATCACTTCAAGAATGACAATTAATTGATAACACAGAGAATATCAAAGAACATTATGTAAATCATCAAGTTCGACTCACGGGCATGCTTGACCACAACATATAGGTACTCGTCACCTCACCTATACGTTGGACATGGAATAACACATAGCAAATAAGACTCTATACCTATTCCCTCAAGCTAAGATTAGGCCAAACACTTACTTCGGCTCCAAGAATGCAAATCAAGCCTCTAGCACCGTTTTTCCTCTCGAATCCGACTCTGAAACAATCGTCTCTAGACACAATTGACTCAATAACATCAATAATTACTCAACAATTCAATTCCAAAGCCTAATTATAGATTTCCCAACATTCTTCAAAAAATTCCAAAATTCGACCCCGGGCCCGCTTGGTCAAAACACGAGGTTCGGACCAAAACCCGATCACCCATTACCCCACGAGCCCGAATATATAATTTGTTTTGAAATCCGAACCCAAAACGATGTCAAATTTCCAAAAATTCAAAAATCCCTAACTCTACCCAAAACCCCAATTTCTACCCTTCAATCCCATGATTTTAGGCCTAGAATCTAACGAATGTTGATGAAAATGGAAGAAAATGAAGTTAGAATTGCTTACCTGTGAAGCTATGGTGATGAAGCTCTTCAAAAATGGCCCAAGGAGGTGTGGAGAAGAAGAAGGGTGTGCAAAATTATGAAATCCCGTAATAGGTTCTGTTTTTGGACCTTTTTAATAACTGGGCGAATTAATGCTATGCGATCGCGGGAGAGTGAGTGCGATCGCATAGAGGTCTGAGTTATGGGTACTGCGATCGCAGAACATGTGTTGCGATCACGTAGTGTTCCTGGGCTTAGGTTTCGCGATCGCGGGCGGAAAGGTGCGACCGCAGAGAATAACTACCCAGCCCCCCCGCTCTCCTATAACCTATGCAATCGCGGATGGGACTATGCGATCACATAGAGTCACAGAGCACCTCACACTACACTATGCGATCGCGGGGCAACCTATGCGATCGCATAGTGTTTGATACCAGACACCAGAAACAACATTTTACACCAGAGTTTTCAACACTTTAGCACTCTGACACCTCCCCGAAACTCACCCGAGCCCTCGGGGCGCAAAACCAAATATACACACAACCTCATAAATATCCTACGGACTTATTCGAGTAATCAAAACACCAAAATAACATCGTAAACATCAAATTAAACCTCAAAATCTATAGAAATTCTCAAAACTTCATAACTTTCAAAATTTTCCATTTTAGTCTGAATCACCTCAAACTGAGTCTGTTTCTTACCAAATTTAACAGGTAGCACATAATAAACATATTGAACCTGTTCTAGGCTCCATAACCATAATACGGGCCCGATAACACAGGTTTCACATCAATTCTCATTTTCAAAAACCTTTATATTTTTTAGAAAATAATTTTCTTTAAAAATTTATTTCTCGGATTGGGGACCTCGGAATTCGATTCCGGGCATACGCCCAAGTCCCATATTTTCCTACGGACCCTCCGGGACCGTCAAATCATGGGTCCAGGTCCGTTTGCCAAAAATGTTGAGCAAAGTCAACTTTATTCAAATAATTATTGTAAATTCAACATTTATTCAATTTTCCACTCAACGGCTTCCCGGCTACACGCCCGGGATGCGCACGCACATCGAGGTGAGATAAAAGGAGGCTTTCATGGCCTCGGAACACGAACTTAGCTAAAATTACACGGGATGACCTTTTCGGTCATCACAATCTCCATCTCTAAAACAAACGTTCGTCCTCGAACGGACATAGAAAGGTACCTGAATCGGGGAAAAGATGGGGATATCGGCTCTGCATATCGGACTCGGACTCCCAGGTAGCTGCCTCAATAAGCTAATCTCTCCACTGGACACGAACCGAAGGATAACTCTTCGATCTCAATTGACGAACCTGCCGAGATAATATGGATACCGACTCCTCCTCATAAGTCAAATCCTTGTCCAACTGGACACCGCTGAAGTCAAGTACATGAGATGGATCCGCAACATACCTCCGAAGCATAGATACGTGAAACACCGGGTGCACAACTGATAAACTCGGTGGCAAAGCAAGTTTGTAGGCCACCTCTCCTACCTTATCCAGAATCTCAAATGGACCAATGTACCTAGGGATCAACTTGCCCTTCTTCCCGAACCTCATCACGCCCTTCATGGGCGACTCCCTAGAAATACCCGGTCTCCTATCATAAATGCCAAATCTCAAACTCTGCGATCCGCATAACTCTTCTGCCTGGACTAAGTTGTACGAAGTCTATCCTGAATGACCTTCACCTTGTCCAAGGCATCCTGGACCAACTCGGAACCCAACAATCTAGCCTCTCCAGGCTCAAACCACCCAACTGGCGACCGGCACCGCCTACCATTCAACGCCTCATACGGAGCCATCTGAATGCTCGACTGATAGCTGTTGTTGTAGGCAAACTCAGCCAAAAGGAAAGAACTGGTCCCATGAACCTCCAAAGTCAATGACACATGCCCGCAACATATCCTCCAAAATCTTAATAGTACGCTCGGACTGTCCGTCCATCTTAGGATGAAATGTTGTGCTCAACTCAACTCGGGTGCCCAACTCCCGCTGAAATACCCTCCATAAGTGGGAGGTAAACTGATTACGCCGGTCAGAAATAATGGATACAGGCACACCATGCAATCGAACAATCTCTCTTATACAAATCTTTTCCAACTTCTCTGAAAAATACGAAACTGATACAGGAATGAAGTGCGCTGACTTGGTCAGCCTATCTACAATGACCCAGACTGCGTCAAACATCCTCTGAGTCCATGGGAGTCCAACTACAAAATCCATGGTGATACTCTCCCATTTCCACTCTGGAAGCTCAATCTGCTGCATCAAACCACTGGGTCTTTGGTGCTTGTACTTAACCTGCTGACAGTTCAAGCACCGAGCTACATAGGCTACAATATCCTTCTTCATCCTCCGCCACCAATAATGCTGCCGCAAGTCCTGGTACATCTTTGCGGCGCCCGGATGAATGGAATACTGGGAGATATGGGCCTCCTGCAATATCAACTCACGAATACCATCAACATCAGGTACACAAATACGACCCTGCATTCTCAGAAGTCCTTCATCATCAACTGTGGCCTGCTTGGCACCTCCGTGTTGGATCGTATCTCTAAGAAAACATAAATGACGATCATCATACTTCCTGGTCCGAATACGATCATATAATGAAGAACGGGCCACCGTATGGGCCAAAACACTGCCAGTCTCAGAAACCTCCGATCTCATAAACCGGTTGGCCAAAGCCTGAACATCCAACGCAAACGGTCGCTCTCCGACTGATATATAGGCAAGACTACCCATGTTGACTGACTTCCGGCTCAAAGCATCGGCCACCACATTGGCCTTCCCCGGATGATATAAGATGGTAATTTCATAATCCTTCAACAGCTCTAACCGTCTCCTCTGCCTCATATTCAACTCTTTTTGCTTGAACAGATACTGCAAACTCTTATGATCCGTGAACACCTCACATGGCACACCATACAGATATTGCCTCCAAATCTTCAACGTATGAACAATAGTTGCTAACTCCAAATCATGGACTGGATAGTTCTTCTCATGAACCTTCAACTGACGTGAAGCATAAGCTATAACTTTTCCATCCTGCATCAGCACTGCACCAAGTCCAACCTGTGAAGCATCACAATACACGGTATAAGGCCCTAAACTTGTGGGAAAAACTAACACCGGTGCCGTGGTCAAGGCGGTCTTGAGCTTCTAAAAGCTCGCCTCACACTCATCTGACCATCTGAACTTGGAACCCTTCTGGGTCAAGCTGGTCATCGGGGCTGCAATAGATGAAAATCCCTCCACAAACCGGCGATAATAACCTGCTAAGCCCAAGAAGCTCCGAATCTCTATAGCTGAAGTGGGTCTAAGCCAATCTCTGACTGCTGAAATCTTCTTGGGATCCACCTGAATACCCTCAGATGATACCATATGGCCTAGAGATGCAAACGAACTCAACCAGAACTCACACTTGGAAAATTTGGTATACAACTGACTATCCCTCAGAGTCTGGAGGACGACTCAAAGATGCTGCTCATGCTCCTCTCGGCTACGGGAGTATATCAATATATCATCAATGAAAATAATAACGAACGAGTCCAAATAGGGCCTGAACACTCGGTTCATCAACTCCATAAAAGCAGCGGGGGCATTTGTCAACCCAAATGACATCACCAAGAACTCATAATGCCCATACTGAGTACGAAAGGCTGTCTTAGGGACATCAGACACCCTAATCCTCAGCTGATGGTAACCAGATCTCAAATCTATCTTGGAAAACACTGTAGCACCCTGAAGCTGGTCAAATAGATCATCAATCTTCGGCAAAGGATACTTATTCTTAATAGTAACCTTATTCAACTGCCGGTAGTCAATACATATCCTCATTGAGCCATCTTTCTTCTTAACGAACAACACTGGGGCACCCCAAGGAGAAACACTAGGCCTAATGAAGCCTTTATCCAACAAATCCGGCAACTGATCATTCAACTCCTTGAACTCCGGCGGGGCCATACGATACGACATAGTAGAAATGGGCTGAGTGCCCGGGGCCAACTCAATGCAAAAATCAATATCCCTGTCGGGTGGCATACCCGACAGGTCAGTAGGGAATACCTCTAGAAACTCACGAACCACGGGCAAAAGACTCCATAGAAGGAACCTCAGCACTAGAATCACGAACATAGGCCAAATAGGCCAAACAACCCTTCTCGACCATGCGCCGAGCCTTCATATATGAAATAACTCTACCGGAAGAATGACTAGGAGTCCCTCTCCACTCCAAACGAGGTACTCCTGGCAAGTCCAAGGTCACAGTCTTGGCACGACAGTCCAGAATAACATGATAGGGAGATAACCAATCCATCCCCAATATAACATCAAAGTCAACCATATCAAGAAGCAAAATATCTACCTGAGTCTCCACACCACCAATAACCACCAAGCAGGAACGGTAGACTCGATCTACCATAATAGAATCACCCACTGGTGAAGACACATATATACAGAAGTACTCAGGGAATACTGATGAGTGGTGATTTTACCACTCATTTTAGCCTTTTCTCATTAGATTTTGTATTGTTA
>MDKH01071229.1:0-11499 GCA_005239495.1 Nicotiana undulata
CAACCACTCGAAACTGAGATTCTAGTACTAAAATCTGAAAATTTAAAGTTAAGACTAGGATCCGGTAAAAAGATAGTTGATCACTATCATGCAAAGTTAGAAGAAGACTTAGGGAAATTCAAAGATAAAATGTATGCCAAAGATGAGCAGATAAAATCTCTTAAAGAAGAACTTGGCAAAATCAAACATGAATTTGATAGAATACGTAAGTGGAATAAGTCTTCTGATGCTTTAATATGGCTCCAAGAGAATCATAGTAGCAACCGGAGAGGGCTTGGTTTTGGGTGTCAATTGCCTAAATGGGATCTCAAAAGCAAGTATCTCACTCTCCCTGAAAATAAAATTTGCACCCATTGTGGGAAGACTGGTCACTCTAAATATGAGTGTTCCGCAAAAGAAAAGGCCAGTTAGAAAAATGAGAGATTCGTTAAAAAGAAAATGGCTACCGAATTGGGCCAAAAAAAATCCGATTCATCAATTCTCTCATGGAAAAGGACCCAAACTAGTTTGGGTTCTTAAAACTAACCCCTGATTTTCTTTTGAAGGTACAAGTGAAGGGAGGCATCCAGTTTGGGTTTTTGGAAAGTGGTTGTTCTAAGCATATGACAGGGAACAAGGAACGGTTCCTTTCACTTGAAAACCTCAAAGGAGGAAATGTCTCTTTTGGAAACGGAAAGAAAGGTGAAATAATATGAGTCGACAAGGTAGGTAAAGATGACACACGTTCAATTGAACATGTGTGTATGATAGATGGCTTGAAATATAGCCTTATCAGTGTATCACAACTGTGTGACAGAGGTAACCTTGTCGCTTTTACTTCCACAAAATGTTTTGTGATCAACCTGCTTACTAACAAGATTTTTTTGCAGGGAAAAAGAATGAACAATATCTATGTCATTGAATTTTCCACACTGTCTGACAATGAACTCATTTGCCTTAGTGTGTTGGACAGTGATCCCCTCCTGTGGCACAAAAGACTTGGTCATGCAAGTCTGACTCAACTTAACAAGCTGGTCTCTAAGGACTTAGTGGTAGGGCTTCCTAACATTAAGTTCAAAGAAGACAAGGTTTGTGAGGCATGTGCAAGGGGGAAGCAGGTAAGGTCTTCTTTCAAAAGTAAGAAAATGGTCAGTACCACCAGGTCGTTGGAACTGGTTCATATGGATCTCTGTGGTCCCATGAGAACTCTAAGTAGAGGTGGAAAGAGATATGTTATGGTACTAGTAGATGATTTCTCAAGGTTCACTTGGACCTTGTTCTTGGCATCTAAGGATGAAGCATTTGAAATGTTCACCTCATTTGTCAAGAAGATTCAGAATCAATTAAGACATCAACTAGCATCCATTAGATATGACCATGGTACTGAGTTTGAGAATGCTAAGTTTACTGAGTTCTGTGATGAACATGATGTGAATCACAATTTTTCTGCTCCTAGAACCCCACAACATGGGGTCGTTGAAAGGAAAAACAGAACTCTTGAATACATGGCAAGAATCATGCTTCTATCAAGCAAACTACCTCACAGCTTCTGGGCAGAAGCAATTAACACTGCATGTTATATTATCAATAGATGTATGACCAGACCTCTGGTAGAGAAAACTCCCTATGAATTACTTAAAGAGAGAAATCCCAACATATCCCATCTTAGGGCTTTTGGATGCCAGTGTTATGTGCATAATAATGGCAAAGATTCTTTAGGAAAATTTGATCTCATAAGTGATTAGGGAGTGTTCTTGGGATATTCTACACATAGCAAAGCTTATAAAATATACAATAAAAGAACTATGTGTGTAGAAGAAAGTGTACATGTTTTCTTTTATGAAACTAACACTTTATCTAAGAGACAGGAACCAGAAGATGAGGAGCTTGGACTAGTGAGGAGCAATGACTACATTGAAGCACCTATGGGAGATGGAACGGGTGCTGGACCAGGTCCAACAACCCCACGCAACTCGACAGGGGGAATTCCTCATGAAAATACTGGCCCTGATCCTGTTCCACAACAACAAGACAACTTGGAACAATCCAGAAGTGAGCAACTGGTTCTCAAACCACACATATATCAGAGTTCTCACCCTCTTGAGAACATCTTAACAGACCTGAGATCTGGAATCAAAACTAGATCCTCCTTGAAAAATTTGTGTGTGTTTGATGCATTTTTATCCCTGATTGAACCAAAGAACATTGTTGAAGCCCTAAAAGATGCTGACTGGGTAACTGATATGCAAGAGGAGCTGAATCAATTTGAGAGAAGTCAAGTATGGCACTTGGTACCCAGGCCACTGGACAGATCAATAATTGGCACCAAGTGGGTCTTCAGGAATAAACTCGATGAGGATGGAACTGTTACTAGAAACAAGGCAAAACTGGTTATTCAAGGATACAACCAAGAAGAGGGAATTGATTATGATGAGACCTTTGCTCCTGTGGCAAGATTGGAGGCAATCGGACTTCTTATAGCATTTACTGCACACATGGAACTCACTTTGCATCAGATGGATGTAAAGAGTGCTTTTCTTAATGGCTATTTGAAGGAAGAGGTATTTGTAAGACAGTATCCTGGCTTTGAAAGCAAAGAATCACCTGATCATGTATATAAACTTGACAAGGCTCTCTAAGGTCTCAAGCAAGCACCTAGAGCCTGGTACGAGAGATTGTCAAAATTTCTGCTGGAACAAGGGTACAAACGAGGCAAAATAGACAGTACTTTGTTCTTAAAGGAAAAGGGAAAAGATCTTCTGATTGTACAAATATATGTTGATGATATCATATTTGGGGCAACAACTGAGAAGCTCAGCAAGGAATTTGCTACATTAATGGGGAGTGAGTTTGAAATGAGTATGATGGGTGAGCTAACCTTTTTCTTAGGTCTGCAAATCAAGCAAACTCCACATGGAACATTGATTTATCAGTAGAAGTATGTGAGAGAACTCCTCAAGAAGTTCAAAATGGAAGATTCAAAGGAGATAGATACCCCAATAGCCACAACTACAAAATTAGATGTGGATGAACCTGGTTCATCCGTTGATCAGAAGACGTACAGAGGGATGATTGGATCTCTACTATATCTTACTGCAAGTAGACCTGATATTGTGTTCAGTGTGGGACTATGTGCTAGACTTCAAGCCAATCCAAAGGAGTCCTATCTCACTGCAGTGAAGAGAATTTTGAGATATTTGAAGGGCACCACTGATTTGTGCATTTGGTATCCTAAAGGTAGTAATTTTGATCTTGTAGGATATACTGATGCTGATTATGCAGGTTTACTGGATGACAGGAAAAGTACTTCAGGCATGGCTCACTTTTTGGGCTCCTGCCTTGTATCTTGGGCCACCAAGAAACAAAATTCAGTAGCCTTGTCTACAGCTGAGGCTGAATATGTGGCTGCAGCCTCTTGCGGTGCTCAGTTTCTATGGATTAAGCAACAACTCCTGGACTTTGGTATAGATGTGGGATGCATTCCTATTTACTGTGATAACACTAGTGCAATTAGTATGACTAAGAACCCGGTTCATCACAAGAGAACTAAGCACATAGATGTTAGGCACCATTTCCTGAGGGATAATTATGAAAAGGGAATGATCTCAATTGAATTATGTGCCACTGATCATCAAATTGCTGATATATTTACCAAAGCATTGAGCAGGGAGCATTATGAGAGAAAATTCTTGAATTAGGGATGATTAAGATCACCTAATTGAGAAAAAACAAAGGGAGGAAGTTTTCTGGCTAGAAATCTTAATTAGGTACTTAATCAGATTAATCATTACTCAGCTCTATGTATTTGTTGTCATACTCTTCTGCCATGTATTAATATGATTCCCTAGTTGCTAATGATGTTTCTCTATTTGTGAATTGAGGCAAAATAAATATTTTTAACAGGATGAACCTGGTTCATCCATGCTGGTTTACATGACTGACAAGGTACGTTCTCATCTCCATACATGTATTAATTCAAGTACAGTCATACATGAGTAGGACTCTATCCATTTATGGTTCAGTTAAAATTCTCGTACTTACCCAAATAATGAACCAGTTTCAAGAAGTTTTGTCACAATAAATTAGCCTAGTTTTAGGGGGAAAGAAATGGTCTAATCAATGTCAAATCACTGACAGTCCTTAATCGATTAGTATCCTACTTGTGTTAATACTCATCTGTTATAATCACCCCAGCCACAAGTTATAAATAGGCCATCATTACCCATAGTGAATAAAGCAATAGACGAACCCTGTTCAAGTCACTCAACACTCAAACCTCTACTGTCTTTTTCCCTCTCTTCTTTTTTTTCTAAGAATTAAAAATGTCGTCTGCTTCATCTAATTCTCAAAATCGTGACTACGATGAGAGAGTATACGTGTCTGACTCTCCACCAGTCTACAGTTCTGAATCCTCTGAGACACCTGAAACCCCTGAATACCATGATACTCTTAAACCTATATCAAACCCTATCCCAGTCCAAAAACCTTGTCGTGTATGGTTCTTGCACGAAAATCTGTGGCTTCAGGGTCACGAGCAGAGTTCTTGGAAGATTTATTACAGGCTGAAGAAGAACCCAAACCAGATTCGTCCAGTGAATCGTTTAAACCAGCCCATGAGGACGATGCACCTGGTTCGTTAAGTGTTGAGAAAGGTAATACTGAAGTTACCTCTGTGTTAAATTTTGAAAATAGATTTGTGCTGGTTGGGCCTGTGGTGGATGTGGAAGTGCCAAGTAGGCAAAGAAAACTGGGAAAATTCTTGAGAATGAGGGAGATGCAGATGTGAGGGGATATGGGAAGGATGGTTCCACACTTGAGATTTGTGGCCCCATTCTTGAGAATCTTGAAGATGATGTCATAGTGATAGGGGGAACTAATGAAGTTGAGGAAGCTGCTGCTGGATTAGAAAAGCTAATGAAGGAGATAGATGATCGTGTTTCTTCTGGGGAAGAAACCTTGGCTGAGAGACTTAAGAAACTGGGGGACTCATACAACCCCAAGAAGAGAAGGACTCCCAAGTCCATCAAGTCTAAAGCCTCAAAGAAAAGGAAAACTGATGAGTCTGTTGGTGTACATATTCCAAGGGTACGAGCTACGAGAAATGTTGTTCGAGAAGAGGAGGAGAAGCTGGAAAAAGCTCTGCAAGAGAGAAAA
The DNA here is from genome assembly GCA_005239495.1 of Nicotiana undulata. Taxonomy (NCBI): domain Eukaryota; kingdom Viridiplantae; phylum Streptophyta; class Magnoliopsida; order Solanales; family Solanaceae; genus Nicotiana; species Nicotiana undulata. The sequence goes on from MDKH01071229.1 coordinate 5,134, forward strand.
AGAAAGAGGGCTGAGAAAGGGAAAGCAAAAGTGGGGGAGCCTGTTGAGGCTATTACTGTTGATGAGGTGTTGGACCTGGTCCAACAAGATGAAGAGGTTGCTCCAGTGGTGGTCAAGACACCCAAGGCCAAATTGGCTAAGACTTCCACAAAGAAGTCAGCACCTATGTTTCCTTCAGCCGTGAGTACATCTACGAGGACACGGTCTAAAGTAAAGTCAAAGAAGAAAGTTCAGATTGTTGAGAAAGATAATGATCCTGATTGGAGTGGAGATGATGAGAAGGAGGTTGGAGAAGTGTCGATTGACAGAGTTGCCATGTTTGGAAAGAGACATATTTTGAAGGGAAAGTTACTGAAGGACTTGGAGGAGCCGGATATGAGGTACTTAGTGGATTTTCTGGCAGCTCAAGGCTGGAAGGACATGATCCTTCGCTTGGAGGGCAGGCTAGTTAGAAATTAGGTAGTGGAATTCATGGGGAATGCGACTGTGATTGGAAGAGTTGAAGTCTCCTTTGACGCTCAAGAACTGGGAGTCATTCTAGATATTCCATCTTAGGGTTATGATGACTATACAAGGCAAAGATGGCCTTGCTTGTATGGAATGACCTCAGCACTCAACATCACCAGATTCTTTTGTGACAATGAAGAAGAGCATGAGCCCAGGGCAGTATACAAAAGCGAGATGAAGCCTCAACACAAGCTGTTCTTTGAGTTTGTTATTAAATTTCTGCTTCCCAGACAAGAACGCAGGCACATTGCCAACTATATGGACCTAACACTCATGGGGTGCCTATACAGAGGCAAGAAGATCAATTGTCCATCTTTGATCATCCAGCTTTTGGACAGGGTGGTAAATGGCACCAAGGCCCATGCAATTCCTTATGGCTTTATCCTTACTGCAGTTCTGGCTCATTTTGGAGTTCCCACAAAGAAGGCTAAAATGGCTACAACTAAGGATTTCTTTGGGAAGGACACTTTGTTGTCATGTGATTACACTGTCAGTGCCCTGGCAGATGAACCTGGTTCATCTCGGAAGCAACCAGTCAACAGCAAGGTCCGTACTCTGGTGCAAGAAAGCGAGCAAAAGGATATGGAGATCCTTCGCTTGAAGACTCGCTTAGTTGAGGTGGAAGGTGAGCGTGATGCTCTCAAAGCTGAATTAGCCAAGGAGAAGGAGAAAAATGAGGGTGTCTTACACCAAATGTTGTCTCTTCTCCAAACCAAGAATCCTGCCTCTTCTGCACCACCCCAAACTTAGGAATTTCCAGAACTACCCCCTCCTATCCTATCAAGTGCCCAGTTCGGGACTGTGTCAAGTGTGTTTGTTTCAGTTTTTAATTCTGTCGTACTCATGTTTTGGTTGTCTTTGATTTAATCTGTTTTGGTGTTGATAATCCATGTTAATCAAATGAAAGCTTGGTGTTTTGACAAATGTCTCTATTTATGATTTAGCTTACATTATTGGTTTCTTGTGTTGATTAATCATGTTTGCACCTGCAGTTGCCTAAATTGGCCATGAGTAAGAATTAATTACTGGTAAGTATCATTTTGCAACTTTTCGATGATGCCAAAAGGGGGAAGATATGCTACTGTGTTGTGCTGCAGTATTGATTAAATTTTTAAAATCTTTGGAGTGATATTTATAACCTAATGAACCTGGTTCTTGATGATTAATGCTCACAAAAATACAAAGTGTTGGATGTGTATACAGGATTAATGCACAGAGTTTGTCATCATCAAAAAGGGGGGAATTTGTTGGCCCATGTCACTGAATGGGTTTTAAAGATTGACAAAAGGTGTCTAGTTGAACCAGGTTCATTATAGAATACACTTCTGAATGAAGCAGTTGGATCACGAATCGTACAAGTCTAGGAGATATCAGTGATTGCTAAGTATCAAAGAACTAAGAGAATGTCTCCTAATACAAAAAGGTTGCAAATTGATAAGAGGAGATAGAAGTTGTTTTCAGCTAGGACAGAAATAGAGGAAGGGAGTTGAGTTACAATCAAACTCATTTACCAAGGAAGAGTTGGATCAGAATTGAATCATGGACTCAACAAACGGACTCTATAAATATTCAATGCAATACTGCTGAAAGAGGTGACGCACAAGTGCTAAAGTGAATCAAGTTCTGAAGTAAAAGTTCCAGAGATTTTGCAAGCAGAATTGTTGTGCGACACAAAGGCTACATCTCAACTAGAAGAAACAGTTCCATCGTTTGTATATTGAGTCTAGTTGATTGTAGTAGGAATTTAAATATTGTATCTTATAAGCTTTCATAGAAGCAATTGTAATAGGTACAAACTCATCAAGTTAGAGTTAGCTTGAAATCTGTAGAAATTAGCTAGAGGCTAGTTGATACAAAGAGGATTAGAGTTAGTCCTAGGATTACAAAAGAGTTTATTTTGTAAGTCCGTTTTTGCTCAGAGTTTAGTGAAGAGTTTGATCAAATCCTACTGAGGAGTAGGTCGTGGTTTTTTCACCTTTTGAGCCAGGTGTTTTCCACGTAAAAATCTCTGTGTCTTTACTATTACTGCTTAAATATTCCGCAAACAGTAGTAAGTAGTAGACTAAGAAGAATCAGGTTCTTCTTATCAAACAGCACTCGAAAATTGGGTACTACACAATTAACTTGTAATATTGTGTAGTATTGAAATCTAAAACATCATGTAGCAAATTCCTTGCTAAGATTTTCAATGGTTGCCCCGAATATGATATCATCAACATATATTTGCACAATCAGAAGATCCTTCCCCTTTTCCTTTAGGAACAAAGTACATCAATTTTGCCTCGTTTGTACCCATGTTCCAGCAGAAATTTTGACAATCGCTCATACCATGCTCTAGGCGCTTGTTTGAGACCATAAAGATCCTTGTCAAGTTTATATACATGATCAGGTGACTCTTTTCTTTCAAAACCTGGAGGTTGTTTGACAAATACATCTTCCTTCAAATATCCATTGAGAAAGGCACTCTTAACATCCATCTGATGGGGAGTGAATTCCATATGAGCACCAAATGTTATAAGAACTCTGATTGCCTCTAATCTTGTCACTGGAGCAAAGGTCTCATCATAGTCAATTCCTTCTTCTTGACTATACCCTTGAACAACTAGCCTTGCCTTATTTCTTGTAACAGTTCCATCTTCATCGAGCTTGTTCCCGAAGACCCACTTCGTGCCAATCACTGATCTGTCTAGTGGCCTAGGTACCAAGTGTCATACTTGACTTCTTTCAAACTGATTCAGCTCTTCTTGCATGGCATTTACCCAGTCAGTATCTTGTAGGGCTTCACCAATGTTCTTTGGTTCGATTAAGGATAGGAAGGCATCAAACACACACAGATTTTTCAAGGAAGCTCTTGTTTTGATTACGGATGACAAATCTGTTATGATGTTCTCAAGGGGGTGAGAACTCTGATATCTGTGTGGTTTGAGTACTAGTAGTTCACTTCTGATAGTTCCATGTTGTTTTGTTGTTGTGGAACAGAGTCAGGGCCAGGATTCACATGTTGAGTTCCCCCTGTCATGTTGCTTGGGTTAGTTGGACCTGGTCCATCACCTGTTCCATCTTCCATGGCTGCTTCAACGTGTTCACTGCTTCTCACCAGTCCAAGCTCCTCATCTTCTGGTTCATGTCTATCAGAAAGAGTGTTAGTTTTATCAAAGACAACATGCACACTCTCTTCTACACACATAGTTCTTTTATTGTACACTTTATAGGCTTTACTATGTGATGAATATCCCAAGAATACTCCCTCGTCACTTCTGGGGTCAAATTTACCTAAGGAATCTTTGCCATTATTGTGCACATAGCATTTACATCCGAAAGCCCTAAGATGGGATATGTTGGGCTTTCTCCCTTTAAGTAATTCATAGGGAATTTTCTCTACCATAGGCCTGGTCATGCACATATTGATTATATAGCAAGCAGTGTTTATTGCTTCTGCCCAGAAGTTGTGTGGTAGTTTGCTAGAAAGAAGCATGGTTCTAGCCATGTCTTCAAGAGTTCTATTCTTTCTTTCCCCAACCCCATTTTGATGTGGAGTTCTAGGGGAAGAAAAGTTGTGATTGATACCATGTTCATCACAGAACTCAGCAAACTTAGCATTTTCAAATTCAGTACCATTGTCAGATCTTATTGATGCTAGTTGATGTCCTAACTGATTTTGAGTTTTCTTAACAAATGTGATGAACATATCAAATGCTTCATCCTTAGATGACAGAAATAAGGTCCACGTGAACCTTGAGTAATCATCAACTAACACCATCACATATTTCTTACCACATCTGCTCAGAGTTCTCATTGGACCACACAGATCCAGATGAACCAGTTCCAACGTCCTGGTGGTACTGACCATTTTCTTACTTTTGAATGAGGATCTTACCTGCTTCCCCCTTGCACATGCCTCACAAACTTTGTCTTCCTTGAACTTAATGTTAGGGAGTCCCACCACTAAGTCCTTAGAGACTAATTTGTTAAGCTGATTTAGACTTGCATGTCCAAGTCGTTTGTGCCAAAGGAGGGGATCACTGTCCAAAACACTTAAGCAAGTGAGTTCATTTTCAGACAGTGTGGACAAGTCTATGACATAGATATTATTCATTCTCTTTCCCTGCAAAACAATCTTGTCAGTAAGCAAGTTAATCACAAAACATTTTGTGGAAGTGAAAGCAACCAGGTTACCTCTGTCACACAATTGTGACACACTGATCAGGCTATATTTCAAGCCATCTATCAAGTACACATGTTCGATGGAATGTGTGTCATCCTTAACTACTTTGACAACCCCTATAATTTCACCTTTCTTTCCATTTCCAAAGGAGACATTTCCTCCTTTGAGGTTTTCAAGTGAAAGGAACTGTTCCTTGTTTCCCGTCATATGTTTTGAGCAGCCACTATCCAAAAACTAAATTTGGCTGCTTCCTCTCACTTGTACCTACAAAGGAAATTGGGGGGTTAGTTTTAAGAACCCAAACTAGTTTGGATCCTTTTCTCTGAGAGAATGGATGAATCAAATTTTTATCTAGCCCAATTTGGTAGCCAGTTTTTCTTTTTGACAAACTTCTCATTTTTTCGACTCGCCTGCTCTTTTGCAGTACACTCATATTTGTAGTGGCCAGTCTTACCACAGTGGGTACAGATTTTATTTTCAGGGAGAGTGAGATACTTGCTTTTGGGATCCCACTTGGGCAATTGACTCCCAAAACCAAGCCCTCTATGGTTGCTACTATGATTCTCTTGAAGCCATGTCAAGGCACCAGAGGATTTATTCCATTTACAAGTTCTATCTAATTCATGTTTGACCTTGCCAAGCTCTTCTTTAAGTGATCTTATCTGTTCATCCTTGGCATACATTTTATCTTTTAGTTTTCCCAAATTTTCCTCTAACATGACATGAGAGTGATCAATAACCTTTTTACTGGATCCTAATCTCAGTTTTAAGTTCTCAGATTTTAGTTCTAGAATCTCAGTCTCAAGTGGATGAACCTGGTTCAACAAGACAGTGTTTTTCTTTTCAGATTCACTGACTCTGATTTCCAGGTTCATGCACTTTGCTTTTAGCATTGCACATTCTTTAGAGAGTTGATCCTTCTTTTTGATTGTTTCCATAGAATCATCTATGAAATCAAGTAGGAACTCAGAGAGTTTTTCCTTAGATAGGAACTTTATTTTGTTTTTAAGATGAGAGATACTTACCTCTGGTTCTTCATGTGATTCCTCATCAGATTCTCCAATTTCCATGAGTGTCTGATCTTCAGTGTCCCCATCTGATTCCTCATCTGAACTTTCCCCCCAAGCAGCAACCATAGCCTTAGTTGTGATTTTCTTGGGTTGGACCAGTTCCTTCTTCCTGTTCCTTCTTTCATATCTCTCCTTTTTCCATTCTACTTCCCACTGAGGACAGTTTTTGATGAGATGGTCAGTCTTACCACATTTGTAGCATCCCTCGTTGGTTGGCCTTTCTGGAGCTTTTGCTTTGTTGTAGTTTCCTCCTCTAGAGATGCCCTTCTTACTCATGAGAAAGTTTCTGAATTCTTTGGTAATTATGGTCATCTCATCTTCCTCCAGATCTGCTCTCTCAGTGATTCTCAGTGCTAGACTCCTCTCCTTCTTTGGACTATCCATCTTCATTGTCTGCCTTCTGAGTTCATAGGCAGTGAGGTTTCCAATCAGCTCATCCAATCTCAGGGTTGCCATATTTTTGGATTCCTGGATAGCAGTGATTTTGCTTTCCTAGGAAATTGGCAAGACCCTTGTCAGGATCTTCTCAACCCTATCCTCTTCCAGGATGACTCTTCCAAAAGACTTCAGTTCATTAGTCAAGGTTGTGAACCTTGTGTACATCTCTTGGATAGTCTCTCCTTC
>ML256822.1:0-40010 GCA_005239495.1 Nicotiana undulata
AGGGAATATCAAGTGATGAAAATAACGAAGTAAAGCGACAAAATAAATATCAATTCAACACAAAAGCAAGTGCACGACATCACCCTTCATGCTTTTACTCTCATCCTCACCATAAATCAATAGAATTGGCACGGCATCACCCTTCGTGCCTTTACTCTCATCCTCACCATAAATCAATAGAATTGGCACGGCATCACCCTTCATGCTTTTACTCTCTCATAATCATGGCACGACATCACCCTTCGTGCTTTTACACTCACTCACAATATCACGCACGACATAACCCTTCGTGCTTTAACACTCTTCCTCACCCAAACAAATCAATAACAGGAATCCGACAAGGAAATCAACAATATAAACAATAATAAAACCATAACGTCCCGACAAAGGAGCCAACAGTAGAATCAATATTATCCCAGCAAGGGAAACAACTATAACCAATCTCACTTAGTTACTTAACTTCACGTAACAATTCTCAATTGGAACCAATAATCAACAATGACCAACATCAATGAATTACCACCAACATGGATGATTATAAAGTTAAACTCAAGTAATGCTTTATGAAAAATCACATAAATCACAATATCCGACTCACGGGCATGCTTGACACCAACGTATAAATACTCGTCACCACACTTATACTTTGAACATGAAACTAACACGTAGAAAATAAGACAAAATACCTATTCCCTCAATCTAAGGTTAAGCCAAACACTTACCTCGAATTCCACGACCAAACTCAAGCCTTAATTACCGCTTTCCCTTTAGAATTCGCCTCCAATTCAATTGTATATAGACATAATTAGCTTAACAATATCAATAAATGCTAAATAATTCAACCCCAATGCTTAATTAGAGGTCTTCTATCATTCTCCCTAAAAAGTCAAAAATCGACCCCGAACCCGCTTGGTCAAAATACGGGGTTCGGACCAAAACCTGATCACCCATTCATCCACGAGCCCGACTATGTAATTAGTTTCGGAATCCGACCCCAAATTGAGGTCTAAATTCCCAAATTGTAAAATCCCTAATTCTCCCAAAATCTCTAATTTCTACCCTTAAAGAACAAGATTTAGGCCTAAAAACATAATGGATGTTGATAGAAAAGTAAGAAAACGAGTTAAAGAACACGAACCTATGATTTGGTGTTGAATTCCCACTTAAAAAATCGCCCAAAGTCGAGTTTTAATGAAAGAGTATTAAAATTTTGGAGAAATCCTGATTTTGGTCCATTTTAAATCACTGGCGTCAAACCTTTTTCGCGTTCGCGAAAGTTCTGACGCAATCGCGAAGTAGTGGCTCGAATAGCCTACGTGTTCGCGAGTCTTTCCACGCATTCGCGTAAGGCACTCCCTCCAGGCCTTCGCGTTCACGACTCTATGGACGTGTTCGCGTAGAGGAACAACACTCCCCTCCCCCAGGTCCTATTATGCTACGTGTTCGCGTATAGCCAGCGTTCGCGTAGAGAAATACCCTCAATGCTCCCGCGTTCACGACCCAGGCCTCGCGTTCGCGCAGGAGAAATCCATCCCCAGCCCAGTGTTTACATCGCGTTCGCGTGAGTTGCACTGCGAACGCGAAGAACAAATACAAGGACACCAGAAAACAGCAACTACATCAGATTTTCTAAGTCCGAAACACCCCGATACCTATCTAAAACTCACCCGAGCCCTCGGGGATCCAAACCAAACATGCACATAACCTTAAAAATATCATACGTACTTACTCGTGCGATCAAATTGCCAAAATAACATCTTAAACTACGAATTTAGCATTAAAATCAAAGAAAAATCTCAAGAACTTTCAAAGTTTCAAATTTCACAACTACGGGTCGGAATCACGTCATATGACCTCCGTTTCTTACCAAATTTTACAACCACCACTCAAATATTATATTAAACATGTACCGGGCTCCAGTACCAAAATACGGTCCCGATACCATCAATTTCAAATATAGCCAAATTTCCAAAAACTCTTATAATTTCAGTTAAACAATTTCTTTCAAAAATTTATTTCTCGGGCTTGGGACCTCGTAATTCAATTTAGGGCATACGCCCAAGTCCCATATTTTCCTACGGTCCGTCAAATCACAGGTCCGGGTCCGTTTATCCAAAATGTTGACTGAAGTCAACTTAAATTCAATTTTAAAGACAAAATTAGCATTTTTCTCAGTTTTCATATAAAATCTTTCTGAATACATGCTCGGACTGCGCACACAAAATGAGATGAGACGAAAGGAGGTTTTCAAGGCCTCAAAACACAGTTTTGACTTTTAAAACAAGAGATGACCTTTTGGGTCATTATAGTAACAACCTGACGGTCGTTTTGGGCATTTGCACTTCGCTCGGTAGTTTATGGGAATGAGTAGTTCTGTATGATGTATTATGACTTATCTGAATCATCGATTTTTGTTTTTATGTTATTCGAAATCGTTTTGGAATAATGAATTTCACTTTTGAAGCTTTAAGTTGAAAGAGTTGACTAAGTTATTTTTGAGGATTTGACCCAAGAACGAAGTTTTTATGGTCCATTAGGTGTAGATGGTTATTTTGGACTCGGGTGTATGCCCGGAGTTGCATTTGGATGTTTCTAGAAGGTTTCGGCTCAGGTTGGCAAAAACAAAATTGGAAATTTGAAGGTTTGGAAATTCATAAGTTTAACCAGAAGTTGACTTTGAGGATATCGGATTCGGATTCTGTTTCCAGGAATTTGAATAACTTCGTCATATTATTTGGGACTTGTGTGCAAAATTTGGGTTCATTCCGGGATGATTTGATATATTTCTACGCGAGTTTTTAGGTGTGATTCATCATTTCATTGTTATATGGGTTTTGAGGACTCAAGTAGGTCCGTGTTATGTTATGGGACTTTTAGATATATTTGGACGGGGTCCCAAGTGCCTCAGGTGAGTTTTGGACGAGATTCGGATCATTTTCGTTTCATGTTGCATTGTTGAAGGCTGCTGGTTCTAGTGTTTCCGCATTCGCAGAAGAATGGACGCAGATGCAAGTCCGCAGATGCGGACAGTTGGTCGCAGAATTGAGAAGAGGCTCGGTGAGGAAGACCGCAGAAGCAGATTTTTGTAGCACACATGTGTGCACGCAGATGCGAGATTTGGAAGCGCATGTGCGATATTCTTTGCAGAAGAGGGAATTGATATCCGTAGGTGCGGGGGTTGCTGAGCATGAATATTTTTGTAGAAGAAAAACATTTACCGCATATGCGGTGGTCGTAGATGCGACGAATTGTCCACAAATGCGGAAGTGCTAGGCAGAATGTTAAATACAAGGATTCGCGATTTTGGCTTCATTTTTACATTTCCAAGCGTGGATTGAGGCGATTTTGGAGGAATTTTCATCATAAGGATTGGGGTAAGTGTTCTACACTTGGTTTGATCTTATTCCATGAATCTATCTTCATTTTTGGCAATTGAATTCTGGATTTATAGAGGAAAATTGGGAGTTTTGGCCTAAAGTTTCATAATATGAATATTTGAGTTTTGAACATAGATTTGGAATCGGAATTGAGTGAAACTAGTATGGTTGGACTAGTAATCAAATGGGCCCGAGTGTGATTTTTGGTCAGTTTTGGGTTTTGAATAAGGATTCAATCTTTATCATTTGAAATTGTTTCCTTCGGCTGTATTTAATGTATTTGAGTTGCTTTTCGCTTGTTTTGAGCCATTCGGAGGTTGCTACGCGCGTGATGGAATCTTTGGAGCATCGCTTGGCTTGCTCGGCATTGGTATTGGCTTGTTCGACGTAAGTAACTCTTCTAAACTTAGTGCCGAGGGTATGAAACCTCGCAATACGTGTTATGTGATTGGTATTGAGGTGACGCGCATGCTAGTGTGACAGGCGTGTGGGTGTGCACCATGTGAATTGGGACTCTGTTGCTTCCATGGCACTGTATAGTGGCCCTAGTTTGTTGATATTTTTGTTTTCACCATGCGATAAAGTAATTGAGTTGTCAATCATGCTAAATATCATGTTTAGGCTTCATGATGATGTTGTTAGGATCTATAGTGGTTTGTTGCTATCATCTCACTAATTTCATTTATATTTCGTACTCAGTCATATTCATGCATTCATATCATATCTCAGCCTCAGTTGTTGTTATTGATACATCATATCATTATTGCCGGGCTAGTTTTCACAATATTGTGAGCCCGCGAGTGAGACTGGAGAGAGTGATGACTGAGTGAGGCCGAGGGCCTGAGTGAGAGTGACATTTTGGGATCAGGCTGCACGCCGCAACATATTATATTATACCTTGTGGGATCAGGCTGCACACCGCATCAATAAATTGATTATATTTTATGGGATCGGGTTGCACACCGCAACGATATATTGATTAAATTTTATGGGATCAGGCTGCACGTCGCAACAATATATTGATTACATTTTATGGGATCGGGCTGCACGCTGCAACGACATAGCGATTGGGCTGAAGGAGCCCCTCTGGAGTCTGCACACCCCCAGTGAGCGCAGTCAACTATATATATGTGTGTGTGTGTGTGTGTGTGGATCGGGCTGCACGTCGTAACGGTTATTGTAAACCGCTGAGTGATTGAGTGTGCTGAGCATTAAGCATAGTGAGAGAGGATATGAGACAGTGAGATTGAGTACTCTGAGAGTATGAGTACATGATTCATCTATGAGATACATGGCATTTGCATGCACACATGACATACATGCATCGAGGTGCATTCTTCTTCATGGTATATAGTATCATGTCATTCACGACATTTTACACACATTGATATGTGGGCATATAGAGGTATTTTTCACTTGTTACATGGAAAGAAAATGAAACATCTTATTTATTGTGGAAAGAATATTTGGAAAAATTACAGTTTTCAAATTTACTCGTATTTTTGGACATTTTTTATAAAAGATTTGGGTTTTCACTGAGATACTTGAAAAGCATGCCCATTTTCTAAAACTGTGAACGAGCTGAGCATCTTAATTCTGAGATACCTCTTTTATTACCTGTATTATGCTATTATGAATTGTTGTGGAATATTGGCATTGTGCCCGACCTTGTGTTAGCTCGTCACTACTTTCAACCTAAGGTTAGGTTTGTTACTTACAAAGTACATGGGGTCGGTTGTACTCATACTACACTTCTGCACCTTGCGTGCAGATGTTGGTTGTTGATGTTGTTGCGTTTGATGGTAGCTGGAATGAAGATGTACATGCGTTCCGGTTGAAGCTGTCCTTGTTCGTGGTAGCTTTAGATCTATAAAACTCTATTTATGTACTTTTCAAACAGACGGTGTATTATTTCGTTTCAACTTTGTAAATTCTATTTTTAGAAGCTCATGATTTGTACTACCAGTCCTTGGGAAATGTATAAAATTCAGAAAATTTACTATTGTTTATTTGTCTTGTTAATATCATTGGAATTGGATAGTTACTAGTTGGATTACCTAGCGGGTTGGGTGCTATCACGACTAGTGTATTTGGGATCGTGACAATTTCCAAACTTCACCAGATAACCAGTTACTGGTCTTCTTGTTTGCACACAAGCTCCCACATCAAAATCATAGTAGACAGTCAGATTCTTTGAGCCTTCTGCATGCATAAACAATCCCAAACTAGGTGCCTGCTTTATATATCTAACTACTTTTAATGTTTCCTCCATATGAGAGATTCTAGGACAATGCATGAACTGACTCAAGACATGTACTACAAAGGAGATATCAAGTTTGGTCATAGTTAGATACAACAATTTCCCTACCAGTCTTTGATAGACACTAGGATCTCTCATCACTTCATCGGTGGTGGCATTTCCTTTCCTGAAGGATTGATCATATTCTACAATAGTCAGTTTATTGTTGAGCTCCATAGGTGTGCTAGCTGGCTTTGCTCCACTGAGGCCTGCTTCAGAGATCAACTCTAAAGCATATTTCCTATGACTCATTAGGATCACCTTATTTGACCTTGCAAATTCAATTCCCAGGAAGAGCTTTAGTTCTCCCAGATCCTTCATTTTGAACATGCCTTGAAAATCTAACCTTGTATCACATAAAAACTTATGGTTGTTGCCAGTAATTAGAAGATCATCTACATACACAAGTATGATCACAATATCATCCCCATCTCTTCTAACAAACAAAGAATAATCATAGTGACTCTGTTGAAATCCCACATGTACTAGTGCTTCTGTAAGATTTAGATTCCACTGCCTGGGTACTTGCTTAAGGCCATACAAGGATTTGTGGAGTTTGCAGACCTTCTGAGACTCCCCCTGTCTAGCAAACCCCTAAAGGAAAACCATGTATACTTCTTCATCTTTATCACCATTGAGAAAAGCATTATGTACATCTATTTGATAGGTGTACCAATGCTTTGAGGCAGCAAAAACAATAACAGATCTCACTATGACCATCTTGACCACTTGGGAGAAAGTGTCTCCATAGTACAACCCTTCTTTTTGACTATAACCTTTAGCTACTAGTCGAGATTTAAACCTCTCAACTTCACCTGTAGCCTTATATTTGATCTTGAACACCCATCAGAAACAAATAGGTGTCTTGCCAGGAGGTAGGTCTAGAACAGACCATGTGTTGTTATCCTCCAAGACATGCAACTCAAGTTGCATGGCTTTTATCCACATAGGATCAGGTGCAACTTCCTTGAAAGAAGATGGTTCTAAAACTACTGAGTAAGCTGAGATTGCTTGTCTGTAAGTAGGGGAGAGATGACTATAGTTCACATATGCAGAGATAGGAAAGTTGCACTCGGTGCCTTTAGTCTTTGCAACATAGTCTTGTAGCCAAATAGGAGGCTTGCTTGGTCTGGAAGATCTTCTACAACTTGTGGGAGGTTCATCACTGACTACATCAGAATCATGAACTTCAATAGTAGGCTCAAAGGTGTCAAGTGTTTGTATATGCTCCTCTGGTGAAGCAGTTGCATCAGATGTCTGTTGTAGCTCAATGACTAGGAAGTTGTCAACCTCTGAATTCAAGGATGATGACATTGGAGGAACTGGTGCTGTAGTGTTTTCATGAACCACAAGGGAGAGTAAATCCAAAACAAGAAACACAAGATTGCCATATGACTTGACATAGTCAATCACTTTAGAAGGAAGTTTGTTCAGTATATATACAGCAGCAGTAACACACTCACCCCAAAACTTTAAAGGAACAAAAGCTTGAAACCTGAGTGCCATGCCATATTTTGAATAGTTCCACGTTTTCTTTCTACAACACCGTTCTGTTGGGGGTGTATACACACATGAACTTTCATGCATAATACCAAGACTTGATAGCAGACTTTTGAAATCAGTGCTAAAAAACTCACTTCCATTATCAGCTCTAAAAGTCTTAACTGTTGTAGAGAACACATTTCGAACTTGAACAAGAAGATTCTTTAACACAACATAGCTTCAGACTTAGAGGTTAGCAGAAAGATACAAGTATATCTACTAAATTCATCTACTATAGTAACAAAGAACCTTATTCCATCATGAGTAGGGCATATGTATGGTCCCCAAATGTCACAATGAACAAAAATGAACTTAGTTGCAGTATTACTAAGCTGAAAAGGAAGTTTGGCTTGCTTGGCTAGTGGGCATGCAATACAGTGATGACTTTTACTAGCAGTCAGCTTTTTTTAACTTGTCTACTATTCTTATTACATCTAAGGGAGCATGTCCCAATCTCCTGTGCCACAAACTACTTGAGTCTGCAAGAGAAGAAGGAGCAGTAGTTGTAGATGCACTTTTATTTGACATTTGAGCTAAAAGCTGTTCTGAGATACCTCCTTTAAGCACATAAAGTTCATGCTCCTCTCTACCAATCCCCTTCACCTGTCCACTGTAAAGATCCTGAAAAACACCAAAGTCAGGAAAGAAGCCTACCATACACTTTAGTTCCTTGGTGAGTTGTGAGACTCAGAGTAGATTGAACTTAAAATCTGGAATGTAGAGTATATCGGAAATCTTCTGATTATCCAACACAGATGTGCTCCCTGTGTGTGAAGTTAACACTACATTACCATTAGGGAGATGAACTATGTTTTTCTTTATTGTAGAAAGTAACTTAGGTGTTAGTAGTAGCTCGAGTCTAGATGTCATGTGATTTGAGGCTCCAGTGTCAATTATCCAGTCACTATTGACACACTGAGACAGAAATGCATTCACATGATTTAGAATACCTGCAACAACTATTTTGCTAGATGAGCTAGAACCTGTTGCACTTCCTTTGGATAGCATTTGAACAATCTGCTGGTATTGCTCCAGAGTGAAAAATGGTTGTGTCTGTGTCATCCTCTGCTGCAAGGTTTGGATTACCTGCAATTAGCATAAAGTCCAGGTGCACTTCCTTTCTTCTTATACTTCAAATAGCCTATCAACTTAAAACAATTTTCTTTAGTATGCCTTTGTAATGACAATATTCACATTGAACATTGTTCTTTCTATGTATATAACCTCCACTTGTGACATTTGGACCTTTATTGCCATACAGAGCAGTGCTCTCTAAACCTTCTGCAAGTTGTGTAACCTGAGCCATGCTTACTAGATTTCTTTGACTCTCTTGATCAACAAGTAGTGAATAAGCCTTGTTAATAGTAGGCACTGGAGTCATCATCATAATTTAACTTCTTGACTGTGCATAGGAGTCATTCAAACCAGTAAGAAACTGTAGCAGTCTTTGAGCCTCAAAGTGTTGAGCATACTGTTTAGACTCAGGACATGGACAACTTGGGCAAGACATTAGAGCATCAAACTCATCCCATAAATCTCTCAGTTTTGAGAAGTACTCTACTATAGTCATGGTTCCTTGAGTCAAATTGCATTTCTCTATGAAAAAACATTTTTCTAGAACCATTCACTTTGTCAAATCTTTCTTTTCGATCTTACCACACCTTGTGAGCACTAGATGCATATAATACACTATTCAACAAACCAGGCCTAATATCATTCATTATCCAAGACAAAACAACAACATTAACTTTTTCCCACAAATCATGAAGCTCTGGTTCGAACTTTGATTTTGGAAACCTTCCATCGACAAAACCTAACTTACTTTTCCCTAACAAACCAATTCTCATAGCACGACTCCACAAGACATAGTTATCAGACCCAGTCAATTGAATAGAGACTAGAGAACTACCTGGTGTGTCAGTTGTAGGTACAAAGGGTAATTATGATCGATAGAGGGAATGATGAACCACTTGGGGCAGAGTTGCCATTAGCTGGTGTACTTTTGTCTTCAGTGCCAATCGCCATTGTTGACTACAACTTTGAAGAAAAATTGCAAACCCTAGCTTCGATTTGCGATTACTCTAAGACAATTCTGCACCTAATTCTGCAGAATTTAAGTAGCCTAGAAGTAGAGAAGAGAATTGAAGGACGATGACAACCTAGATCATTGCCGGTGGTTCTGATACCATGTTAGATGCCATGGATATGAAGGTTGAGCTTGAGCAAGAAGACATGCAAGAGAAGACAACATTGAGAGAAACTGCATCTGTTATTGAGAAGGAAGAAAAATGATACAACCATCATTAACAAACTAACAATATATATATATATATATATATATATATATATATATATATATATATATATATATATATATACACACTTCTAACTAACAACTAACTACCTTTGTTAACTAACTAACCAACCTAGTTAATGACTACAATAATAGTTAACTGTGGTTAAGTATCAGCTTGTTGATTCAATCTTTCAACACGAAGCAGTGACTACTGTCCATTAGGTCATTTCTGATGGCCCCGTAAAATTTTAGGTGATTCAAAGCCCATCGCTTGAATTCATGAAGATGGCACACAAAAAATTAGAAATCTTCCTAAATTCTTGTTTTATGACGCTAAAATACCAAAAAGTGAGGAACAGTCACAATGAAGTAATGGCTATTATTTATTGGATCATTTCTGATGGGCCCACAAAATTTTAGGCGATTCGGAGCCCGTCACTCGAATTTATGAAGATGGTGTGGACATTAGCACACGAAAATCGAAAATCGTCCGAAAGTTCTATTTTATAGCCCTAACGCCAAAAAATAAGGATTATCATGAAAAAGCAATGAAAATTGTTCATTAGATCATTTTTGATGGTCCAAAAAAATTTAAGGCGATTCAGAGCTTGTCGCCCCGAATTCATGAAGATGGCGTGGATATTAGCACACAAAATTAGAAAGCATTCTAAATTTCTATTTTATGGCCCTAAAACGCCACAAAATGAAAAACGGTATCGGTGAAGCAATGGCTATTGTTCATTAGCTCATGTCTAATAAGTCCACAAAATTTTAGGCGATTTGAAGCTCGTCGTTTGTATTCATGAAGATGACATGGGTCTTAGTACACGAAAAATGTAAAATCATCCTAAATTCCTATTTTATGGCCCTAGAATGCCAAAAAAATGAGGAATTGTCATGGTGAAGTAATGACTATTATTCATTAGATCATTTCTGACAGGTCCACAACATTTTAAGAAATTTGGAGCCGTCCTCTAAATTCATAAAGGAGGCGTGGACTAAGCGCACGAAAAAATTAGACCTCGTCTTGAATTCCTATTGTATGGCCCTAAAACGTGAAAAAATAAGGAACCATGGCAAAGCAATGACAATTGTTCATTAAATCGTTTCTTATGGTCCCACAAAATTTAAGGCTATTCGGAGCTCGTCACCCGAATTCATGAAGATGGCGTGGACATTAGCGCACGAAAAATTGGAAAGCGTCATAATTCCCTATTTTATGGTCCTAAAACGCCAAAAAATAAGAAACGATCATGGTGAAGCAATGACTATTATTCGTTAGCTCGTTTCTTATGAGTTTTTTAGGCGATTCGAAACCCGTCGTCCGTATTCATGATGATGGCGTGGACATTAATACACGAAAAATTTGAAAAATTGTCCTGAATTCCTGTTTTACGGCCCTAAAATGTCAAAAAACGAGGAACAATCATGACACATCAATGAGTATTGTTCATTATGTCGTTTCTGATCGGTACATCAAATTTCAGGTCATTCAGAGCTCGTTGACCGAATTCGTGATAATGGTATGGACATTAACACATGAAAAATCGTCATGTATTCCTGTTTTATGCACCTAAGAAGATAAAAAACGAGGAACACTCGTGGCGAAACAGTGGCTATTGTTCATTAGGTTGTTTTTGACCACAAATTTTTAGGTGATTCAGAGTCCGTTGCCCGAATTCATGAAGATAACGTGGACTACACGAAAATTGGAAATCATCATAAATTCCTATTTAATGGGCCTAAAATACCAAAAAATAAGGCAAGTGGATAACAAAAAGAATGTGAGAAAAGTAAGCGGGTAACGGAGAAAAAAGGCGAGAAAGATAAAATACTCAGTATAAAAGAAGTAAAATTTCATGACTTTGATATTTATGCTATAATTTATATGATACTTTTCACTTTTTGAGTTTCAAATTTTAGGACAATATATTTGTACATACAATCTTTACGTTTTTCGAAATAAAAGTTATGTATTTACGTAAAAAGTAGTTTAAATCATAATAAAATAAAAAATTTCTTTGAAAAACTAAAACCAAAATTGTTCTCATTTGTCTTCCTTCTTTGTTACCCCAAAAAGGTCAAATCACTAAGGACCCGTTTAGCCATGGATGTTGCTAAAATAAATTTAAAATTTATTTGACAAACTCATATTTAGTCATAAATTTTGCATATATTTTGGCAAAATTACAAATCCCAAACTTCAAATCCCAAAATCAGCCCAACTGTTAATTTTGGACCAAAATCCTGAAATTTCAAAATTTTATACATATTTTTCCAAAATAAAGTTAAGAAATATGTTGTGAAAATATATTTTATCTTGAAACTAAGCTTCACCCGAATCATATTTTTCAAAACAAATTTACAAATCTATTTACCCAACCTAAAACCTTAAACCTTGTCAAAACCCTAAACCACAAAACCCCCCCCAAAAATCTAGCAACTTCAAACTCCTCAACAAAATGGGGAAGAATAAGAAACAACAAAAGAATCAAGACGAATTGCTAAAAACATTAGGAGATTTCACAAGCAAAGAGAATTGGGACAGTTTCTTTACAATCAGAGGTTCAGATGATGCATTTGAATGGTACGCAGAATGGCCTCAGCTCAAAGACCAACTATTATCCCATCTCAACATTATTCAATCGTCAAACGACGTCGTTTCTTCAGCAAAAGAGGAAATTCAAATTCTCGTTCCTGGTTGTGGGAATTCTAAGCTCTCTGAGTATCTTTATGATGAGGGATTTGTTAATATTACTAATATTGATTTCTCTAAAGTTGTTATTTCGGATATGTTGAGAAGAAATATTCGATTAAGACCTGGTATGAAATGGCGTGTTATGGATATGACAAATATGCAGGTACACTACACACAGGAAATATTACTCTTTATTTGACATTTTATAGCTTTGACAAATTTAAAAAGATTTGATTTTTTTTTCAAGTTAAATTTAGATGGTAAGTGTGTGTCTGTAGTTTTGGAGTTTTTGAGTTTGCAAATTCAGTTTCTGTGAGAAGGTTTGTTTGAGTTAAATATTGGAAACAAGTTTAAAAACAATATTCTTGCTGAAATAAGTTTTTTTTTTAATGTTTGAAAACTGAGGAAATCCATAAATTAGTTTTGAATTCATAGTCGAATTGTGCCACTTAAATGGGACGTAGAAACTAGAAAGTGTAATTTTGAATATAATAGAATGTATATCATGCATTTGCTGTCGTCCAGAGGTGAAAATTTATTATATTTAAGCAGTAGATGAAAGAAGAATGCCCAAAAGGTACCATTTGATCATGATTTCAAGCTTTCCCGTGTATTTTGGGGTTAAAGCATGCTTCTTTTGGAACCAGGAGGATATTTCGGAAAGAAATTGAGTAATGCTGGGATTTTCCTTTTTTTTTTTTTGGAAAAAGAAGGAAGAGAAAAATAATCGAATGTTGTTATTGATGGACGAGTGCTCTATTTTGCTTTGTGAACATAAACAATTAATTGGATCCTGTTTCTGGTGCAATTTTGCTTACTTTTAGCTGTTTGTCAACAATGCTACTTCATTTGCAAGATGTATGTTCAAATAGTTTTCTATTTTTTGGACTGTATTCTTTTCTTAACTATTGTTTTTCTGATTTAGTTTGCAAATGAGAGCTTTGGAGCCATTCTCGACAAGGGAGGATTGGATGCTTTAATGGAGCCCGAGCTTGGATCAAAGTTAGGAACTCAGTATTTGTCTGAGGTGTTCTAAAAGCAAATTTGATTATCGTTATTTCGCATTATACTCATTTGATGTATGCTCTCGATATGATATCATTTTCTAATAGTTGAATGATCATCTCCATTGTGTTTTGACTTGTGCCGAAATGTCCTTAAACTGACCAGGTTAAAAGACTGCTGAAAGTTGGGGGAAGATTTATTTGCCTCACTTTGGGTGAATCTCATGTATTAGGTAATCAAGATGTGTCCTGACATATTTCTGCCTTTTGGTTTTATTATTCACTCTATACCTGCTACTATTGTCTATTATAAATTTGTTCGAGAATGGACATTTGATTGCTTGCTCCTTCTTCTGTTAGGTTTACTCTTTCCCAAGTTTCGGTATGGGTGGAAGATGGGGATTCATCCCATTGCTCTGAAACCATCTGATAAGTCGAGCTTACAGACTTTTATGGTGGTAGCCGAGAGAGATGATTCTCCTTCATTGTGCCAAATATTATCATCTGTTGATCAGTCATCCTTTGGTGGTCCAAAGAACCAGGTAAAGGCTTTCACCCCCTTCTGATCTTTTCAATTACTAAGAATGCTTATATATTTTATGCGATGAGATCTTGGATGTGATCCTATTTAAATTACAGGTTCATGGCCTCTTTCAAGCACTTGAAGATGAAAATAAAATTCGTGCAGATTATTCCAGTGGTTGTGATGTAATGTACACACTAGAAGACTTGAAAATTGGAGCTGAAGGGAATCTGGCAGAGCTTAGTCCAGGTCGTAGAGTTCAGCTTAATTTAGGTGAAGCTGGGGTTTCCGTATTCTGTTACAGAGCTGTGCTTCTTGATGCTCGAAAAGATTTTGAACCTTTTGCATATCATTGTGCTGTGTTTCTTGTTCCAAAGGTTTGTATCCTCTACCATAAGTCTCTCTTATTCATGTGCGCACTACTATCATTCGGTGTGCGTTTGTAGATAGTTTCCACTTTCATCAAGCTGCTCATTAAAAAATTATATTTTTCCAGTTTTTCAGTTGACCCCTATTTTGGGGTTTCCTTTTTCTCCTCGGGTAGCTGATGTGTTATCGACGTATGAAGAAAAGCTTGAGACTCCCTTTAGTTTCAACTTCAATATCCTTATCTGACATGGTTCACTTCTCAATGAGTTAAAAATTGACACTATTAGAGAAAAAGATGGAGCAGATATTTACTTTTTGATTTTCATCCAGTTAATTTTTTTTTTGAAAGTACAGTATTGAGAACCTCTCTGTAGATGGATGATAATATTCTCGGTAACGGAAGCTGACATAACTTTGTGTTGTGTCATGGAATTAAACTGTAGGCCTTAAATGGAAATGAAAAAGAAAATGGACAGGTGACCTAATTCTGACATTATTTTGGTATGATAGTAAGTTTTTAGGTCATAGTTGATAGTCCTTTTTGAGATGTATAAGAATTTAACTGATGCTTAGAATTCAGGCTCGATCTTGTGAGTGGCTCTTCTCTTCAGAAGAAGGACAATGGTTAGTCGTAGAAAGCTCAAAGGCTGCTCGTCTAATAATGGTACTCACTCGTTAAAATGTGTGTGTTAACTATTTCTCTCATCTTTGTAAGATTCTGATGTAGTGGATTGTGTTTTTGTAGATTTTGTTAGATTCTAGCCATTCCAATGCCAGTATGGATGACGTCCAGGTGAATTTTGTGACATTTCATTGATATGTTGGTTTGCCAGCTGATGTAAACAATGGTTTTCCATCAACTTATTTGCATATTTGTTTTCCTTGTTCAGAAAGATCTGTCTCCTCTGGTAATGCAATTGGCGCCAGGAAATTGTGACGGTGAAGCTCAGATACCGTATGTTACTTTTCATGATTTAACTTTGGATTTAGCCATCCCTCTTTCATTTATATTAAACAGGTTAAGGAAATTTCTTGAATTTCAATTTGTGTAGTTCCTTTATTATCCATTACCCAAATATGGCTACCCAAACATAAGGACTACCATAGGAATAAAGTGGTCGAATGTCTGATTGATCAATTCAACTACTCCCTTCGTTCCAGTTTATGTGAACCTATTTCCTTTTTGGCCCGTTCCAAAAAGAATGACCCCTTTCTAAATTTGGAAACAATTTTGGTTAAACTTACAATTCTACCCTTAATGAAAAGCTTTTATAACCACACAAATACTCTGGGCCCCTTTTTGAATTGTTTAGGACCACAAATTCCAAAAGTCTTTATTTTTTCTTAATCTTCGTGCCCAATCAAACAGGTTCACATAAATTGGAACGGAGGGAGTAGTTTTTAGTGCAGTTTGCTTGCTGTTCAGAAACTCTTACTTAATTTAACAAAATTTTCAAGCTATAAATGTAAGTCTTTAGCATCAAATGTGTATTTCTATTATTGAGAAATTTGGTTACAGACAACGTAGTTCCTGTAAATATCTGCCTTACTAAGATCTTTTTATCCGGTTTGTGCTTTTCAGTTTTATGGCAGCAGGTGATGGAATCAAGCAGCAGAAGATTGTTCAAGAGGTCCATGAAAAGCCTTTTAATCAATTATCATTTCGTTATAAAATTGTATTCCTATCCATTTCTTTTGGCTGTCGTTCAATTCTTTTTCTTCGGAGGAAGTTGAATAGGAATTAGTGCATAACCCATTATATCTTTTAAACGGTTTTGCTTTATGAAAAATTTTGCACCTTATGTTCTAATCTATTACCTGCTCCATTGTCTTCTGTAGATCACATCTCCCTTGACTGGTCCAATTACTGTAGATGATGTGATTTACGAGAAAGTTGATGAGAATATTAGCCGTCTCTTTCCATCCGAGGATGTGATATTTCGTCGACTTACTTTTCAAAGAACTGAGAGTTTAGTTCAATCTGAGGCTGTTCTAACAAGAGAAGGATCACCGAAAACTGTCGGTGATATTAATCAAAAGAGAGGCCAATCTTCAAAACTTAAAAAAAAGGGAAATCAGAAAAGATCTGGATCTAATATCTCATCCTCTGATGGTAGCTTTACTTTCCTTCATAAAACCTTAGCTGCATAATATTATGATTGCTTTTCAAGAACTTGACTGCATTATCTTATTTTTTCAGCGTCATGTACTACTTTCGTCTAGCCGTTGTTGTCTTCATCCTTTAGATGACTTGTTTTGACTAGTGGATAGATTAAAAGGAAAAAAAGGGCAGCCCAGTGCATGAAGCTCCCGCTATGCGCGGATCTGGGGAAGGGACGGATCACAAGGGTCTATTGTACACAACCTTACCCGACATTTCTGCAAGAGGCTGTTTCCACGGCTTGAATCTGTGACCTCCTGGTCACATAGCAGTAACTTTCCACGACTAGTGGATAGATTGTTTATAGAAATTTGATATATGTTACTCTGTTAGATAGAGTTAGAGGTTATGCTCATAATAAAATGTAGAAAAGCAAGAATTTTAAAATTTGTTAAAAAATCGTCAGATGAAGACCAATATTGCATCTCTTTTATTTTATTTTTGATACACGACAATGAAAAACTTCGGCATTTCATGAAAAAATTAAATAATTGGAAAGTAAAATTAATACGGAGACAATCTTCCACAAGGAAACATCTTTTTTCTTTTCTTTTGACTTTGCTTTTTTTGTTGGAGTGGTAGTTGCAAACGACAAAAGGGAAAAGGAGAAAATACGAGTTGGCTAAGGGGAAGGAGGACAATTTTGATTTTACTCGTCACATTTATTTAAAGCACTCAATTATCATCTGAGCTTCATTATGACCTGCAATTATGTTCATTCCATCACAGGATTGAACGACAATTTGAAAGTTGACCACAGTTATTTGGCCAGCTCCTATCATACTGGAATCATCTCCGGTTTTACGTTGATATCTTCTCATTTGGATAGTTTGGCATCTACTGGAGGCATGGTACGAAGTAAACTTCTCTCTTTTAGTACGGATAACCTGTAGTGTTTTGAGCAGTTAAAGAAATGCAGACAACCATGCTTCTAGAGTTTCCGAACTTGAGTTTCTTTTTAGCTTAAAATGTTGCTCTGCAATAAAAGGAGAAAATTCCTTAGTTCTTTGGGCTGTGCTTATTTGTCAAATAAGTGCAGATTAGTCTAATAGAGTATATGTCCAGTCAACCTCGTTGATTTGATAAATTCTTACCGTTTTCTGACAAAATTTAAAAATGCAGATTTTATTTTGTTTTATTTTCGAAAGGGAATCATGGTGTCAGGTGTGAACGCTAATTTTAATTCTGTCTTGATTGAACACACCATAACATCCCCTTCTCTTAAGCATTTGCATGAGTGTGCCTGTTGGGTTAACACGTCCTTTAAAATCCATATTTAAAAGAACGTAACGTCTATGCACTAGAATTTCTCTTCAGTAACTTAAGATTCATGATATGACCTATCTTATGTGAGCTTCTAGTCCATCTCGGGAGGTGTGCGTTGTGCTTTAGGCTAAAGCTGCAATTGTTCATTTTTCAGGTGAGATCTCTAGTAATTGGTCTTGGAGCAGGATTGCTTCCAATGTTTCTATATAAGCACCTAACGTTTGCAGAGATCAAGGTAAAGTATGTTTACGCAAATGTGCCGCTTTTATTTTGTTTTCACTTCTTTCCTGTGCCATTCACACCTTTAAAGTTCCAATTTGCCATCTATTGTAAATTGTCTGTCACTATGCAACAACAACAACAAACCCAGTATGTTCCGACCATGTGGGGTCTGGGGAGTGTAGTCCCTACCTAACAGGTAGAGAGGCTGTTTCCAATAGACCCTCGGCTCAGGAAGGGTAATAAGAAGAAATGGATAGCAAGAAAGGAAGAAAGAGGGAAGAGAAGAAAAAGGGAGAGGTAAAAGGATAAGTAGTACCAAATACTAGCACATGGAGAAAAAATGTCACTATGCACATGGAAAAAAATGTGAAAGCAGAACTTATTATGAAAAAAAGAAGGAAATAACGGCTGACATGCTAAGTAAGACAATGTGGAATTACAGACATTTGTAATTGCACTAGTTCACAGCACCATACATGATACATGTCCTTGTTACTTATAATTTATAATTACACCCTCATGTACTTGAGGACATGCACAGTAGGACCTAAGTATGTATATCTATGCGTAATCCATATAATTTTGTTGTTTGTATTGGTACAACTAGAATATTGAATTATTTAATCACATGAGAAGTTTGAAACACATTGTTCCATGATGTACTGCATTAGATCAGACTTCATATTGTGTTGATTTAGTGCTCAAATTAGACATAGAAACTATGACTTTTGAGGACATAGTTATATCTTGCTACAACTTTTCGCTAACACTGCTTAATTTGCACTAAAGTTGTGCATACATAGTATTCAATTTTCGCCAGAAAATGCTTGAAGATGGCAAAGTGCCATGATTTTGGAAGATGCGTATAGCAAAGTGAAATGTTAAAGAGTTTAAATGGCAACATGACGACCATTAAGTATGAAAAGTCAACTGAAATAAACCTTTAGATTAGTTAAGGGTAATCTTTATATTTATTTTTCAAAGTTATATTCGTCTTTTGTTATTAAATATTTTTCTATCTTGCCAAACTGGCTTATAATGCGATTCACAGGTATTGGAGTTAGATCCGGTGGTTCTAAATCTTGCTAGAGACTATTTTGATTTTAGAGATGATGAACGATTACAGGTAGTTTGCAGTCTTCGCTCCACCTTTTCTTATCGTCATTACTTCCTCCCCCACCCCCTCCCTTTTTTCCCCCTCTTTTTATTGTTCGTCTGTAAGTTAATCTTTAATGGCAAGTATAGGATGGGATCCAAGAAGCATATTCATTCAACATCAAATAAGATTTTCAATCGATGTTTGATTCCCTTCGGTGGCTACATTTAAAATGACGAGGCACATTAATTTAGAGGTTTAATAAAGAAAACCATGCTTTGGAAAGCAATACGTTATATTGGGTCACCAATTTCACAATATTATCTTTATTTGCCACAGGTTAAGTGAATTTAAGCAGTCTTTTGGGGGGTGGGGGCAATTTCCAACTAATTGTAACAGCATTTGTGCACAAACAAGTATATTTTTTACACAACATCTCAAGAGTCTGGTCGCTTCTCTCTCTCTCTCTCGGTTTTAAATGGAAATCTTGAGGATGATTATGCCAGGATTACCGTACTCTGTAGTAACGCGACTAAAACCTTATGATTAGGGTGGGGATCAATTCAAGGTTTTAGCTATGAGAACACAAACTGTTATCTTATAAGATAATATAAGAAGCCTAACTCAGAAGTCACATGCTTGTAAGAACTCACACCAATGGTCACCTTTCAATTTCTTTCATGTGTTTCAGGTACATATTACCGATGGTCTAAAGTATGTTAAGGATCTAGCTTGTACAGTTTCTATGTGCGATGAACATAATCTTTCTGAGGCAAAGGTCTCTTCTTCCAACGGTAGTTCCCTTTTGTCCCATGCACCACTTAAAAGCACTGAAAAAATTGACATGCTCATTGTTGATGTGGACTCTTCAGACTCGAGGTAAATGGGCCTATTCACCATACATTTCTTCTTATATTCATATTTCCCTTTTCGCTATAGCACCAACTTCAGTAGCTATTCTTTAACTTTTTCTCTTGTTGGCAGTTCTGGTTTAAGTTGTCCAGCTGCAGACTTTGTAGAAGAGACATTCCTTAGGGCAGCTAAAGGTTCTCTTTCTGATCAAGGTTTATTTGTCATCAATTTGGTATCGAGGTCACAAGCCATCAAAGATTCAATTTACTCCAAATTAAAGTCGGTGAGAATTAAACTTTTCCTGACACGAGTTTGCGAATTACATAGTAACTCTCAGTCATTCAAAAAATGCATGTTATTATTTTTTTTTTTTGGGTGAAGGCCATATTAGCTGTTTGCACAACTTGTTTACCTTGAAAATGGTAATTACAATTATATTTGATTTTGTGGTTCTAAAAATATGTGATTTATTTTAACACTAGTTGTTTGGGCAATAGATGCTAAGTATGAGTAAGGAAAGTGTGATAACAATAAGAGAAAGCAGTAATATGCAAACCCAACCGTTACAAAGTAGGGTCTCGAGCTGGCCGAAGCGGGGCCTCGAGGTCGGGCTAGTATACTTAACAAGGACGATCGATGAAAAAATTACAGTATAGAGGGCCTTGAGGATAGCCTTTTATGGTCAACAATGAGCAATAAATGAAGAACAATTAATTGACACAATAAATGGAAGTAATAAATCAGTGGAACAATTGTAGAGTATGTTTAAGTTAGAGAGCAGAGAATGTTCTTGTTCTTGTATTCAATGTCATCCGTCCAAAAATGATAAGGATCCCCTTTATATAGGAGGGGGAATCCCAACATAGTACATATATAATTATTACAAAGAAATGCAGCCGGTACAACTATTTAATGGCTTGGTACGGACTTGTACTATTCTTGTAGACTTGGTCAGCTCTAACCACGTGGCACTGGGAATTTCCCGCCTTTCCATGATGGTCATCGATTTATACTACCCCGAGGTCGAGCATAGGGAACCTTCGATATGTTCCCTCGGTGTCAGGCCTCGATTCTACTTCTAGCTTTCCGAGGTTGGTCGCGAAATGCCATGATGGTCATAAAATCGGACTCTCCTGATTTTAGCTGTATACACAACTTTTAGTTGCCATATGGCATATGATCTTGAATTTTGCCGATGTACCCGTTGCCCAACTTCCATATATTAGTGCTTTCTATTAGAAAACGGATCACTTATAGAGCACATTCTAACAGTTAGCCACCATCATAGAGTTTCTTTTGGATACAATTAGCTTAAGTGGATGTCAATAAGCGCATTTGGCATTAGACAATTTGATCTGATTCAAATTGTGTGTTCTTTTCCAGGTATTTCCTCACGTCTTCCACCTTCAGCTGGAGGAAGATGTCAATGATGTTATCTTTGCTCTAAAGACAGAGACATGTACTGTGCAAGATAGATTTCACGAGGCTTCTCAACAACTCGCAAGATTATTAAACCTAGAAAACTCTTCATGGGGCCAAAATATAAAGGAAGCTACTAACAAGATCAAAAGGTTGAAATGATTTATTGTCTGATGCTATAAGAAGCTGCAGTCCATTATCGTTGCTGGCCATTACCATGCCTGCTGAGGCTACCAATGGAACAGCATAATTCTTCAGCTTAACTTCCTTTTTCTCTATTTTAAGTACCTCTACACTGAAACACAGATTAGACGCGTGCGCGTTTGATATTTACTTGCCTTCAAATCTAAGATCAATATTAACATTGATATGTACATTGGATAAAATCTTATTGTACTTTTGCAGTAAATTGCCTGTCAAAATTTTATAAGGTGTACATATGTAAGTCTTGTTATTTAGTTTTCTTGTATTCAAGCTTTAAACTTGATGCTTGGATCAAGGCATAGATTCTAAAAGGACTGAAAGAGAGGAAATTGTTCAAGAATAGAAGTCAGTTTAAATGTAACAAATCTACCTACTTATCTGCATAACAGTTGGTATCAGTTAGTATCTTTGGGCTTGTTAAATTTTTGGGGTATATGGTATCAATTTTTAAGGATTTTAACATTAAGATTTATTAACATATGTAGGTTTAGATCTACTATTTGCTGCAATTTTGGAAGGAAAAGGAGAGGCATAAGATTTACCCTAATTTGTGGAATAAAAAGGTTTTTAACAAATTAACAAGACATCAGACATTTAATTATCGTTTGCTTAATAATATGCAGTTATTTAATCATCCTAAAATCTGCATGTCTTATGATGGGGAGATTTTATTCATTGTGAAGAGCAAGTCAGACATTTTCACACGCTTTTGTTATGATGTCACGAAAAAGAATTGGAGAGATTTTGAAAGAGGGGATTCCTGCAAAGAACTGTGTTTATAATTTACGTTGAAAAGCCTCTTCCCATTGACAGAAAATTGAGATACTCGTTGGCACTTTTAAGCAGCAACAAGGAAACTTTCGAACTCAGGAAGTAGGGTGTACTAAGGAAATCGATAAACCTTACCAAATCAATAATCAGAGTCAAATCGGGCAAAAAATTCCAACTATGGTTTGGTTTGATTTGGTTTGGTATTAGAAAAAAAATCCGACCATAATTAGTTTTGGTTTGGTTTTAACCTAAAACGGTCAAACCGAAATCAATCCAACCCAACATTATATGTATACAAATTAAAAAGATATTTTATACATAAAAATAATTATTGTAATGTAATTTATGTATACAAATGTAATTTATGTTGTGCAGATCCCGCAGCCGGACCCGGTGGACACTGATAGAGGGAGTATCCTTCAGTCCACTTCGGAGAATTCAAGGTAGACCTGCAGACGTTCGTGGGCCTTGGAGTCTCCTCTACCCTTATCTTTCTATTCTGTCTTGTTTTGTTCTTAGTTCTGAGACAGTTATGTATTATTTCTTCAGACCTTGTATTTAGTAATCTCATAGACAGTCCGTGAGTTAGTGACTCCAGGTTCTGGGATATTGCTAACGGAATGTATATTTGGTATTTTTATTTAGTTAAGAAGTATCTACTTTCACACTTAAAAAGGAATATAAACTGTTCTAGTTATTTCTGTTATCGCAGTGTTAATATGTTAATGTAATTGTGTACGTTGGCTTGTCTAGCGGGTTCAATGTTAGACATAGTCATGGCCCGAGGGTGGGATTTCGGG
This sequence comes from Nicotiana undulata, assembly GCA_005239495.1. Taxonomy (NCBI): domain Eukaryota; kingdom Viridiplantae; phylum Streptophyta; class Magnoliopsida; order Solanales; family Solanaceae; genus Nicotiana; species Nicotiana undulata. The sequence goes on from ML256822.1 coordinate 22,900, forward strand.
TCGTGACAGTTATTGCATGAATAGCGTATGATCAGATTGCACCAAATAGCCTTCAAACTTATCGAATATTGATGTTGTTGCTTCTAGTCATGTGTACTTCGATCTATTCTGGTTCCATTCTTTTGTACCAATCTAGCCATGTGAATTTTATTGCTAATTTTCACGCTTGCTGTTTGTATCCCAGCAGAGTAACCTGTATCTTCTCTTACCATGATGTCCCAGCATTTGTCACTAACTGTGAGTGTCCTCGAGCTTTGGGGTCAGTTGTGAGAAACACCTTTGGTGAAGAACCCCAATGGTATTGCCATATCCATTTTTGTATGCCAATAGTACACACTCAAGGTGTCTCTTCCTATGATTTCCCTGTGCTTGTTCCAAACCGAACCATGTCCTCGATGCATTGAGCCTTCTTCATGCTCCACTAATTGTGCACTTATATAGGTGTGTGGTAAGGCACCTAACTTAGTTGTTCGTGCAGTAGGATCCGTGATGTACATTGTGCAAACCAGCCTCCACAATATGAGACCTTTGGTTTTCCAAACTGTTGTGCTTGTGTCTACATTTGACTTACTTTCATTGGATTGAGCACTAGGTGCTAATACCACCAAATGAAAATTCATCAAAATATAGACCAAAGCACTACCAATGTAACCTGCAAAAAAGCACACAGAGTTAGTAAAAACCTGCATCCCCATGCTCTCCTCTCTGATTTGAGCAATGTGGATGACTATATCCTGCTTCCTAGACCAGCAGCTTTCCTTGTTGCTGCTTCCCAAACACTTATTTGTTTTGTCCTTAGTTTTTTGTCCTTTCTAGACAACAATGTAGTTATCTTTTAAGTCGTTTGATAGTAATTTTTTTTGTTGATTTACACTTTTAAAGTTAATCGAATTTAGTAATTAAAAATAAAATCAATACGATACCTAAATAATAATAATCACTTCAAATTCGAAAAAAATATAAAAATTTAATAGATCTTGACATATGAATACGAAATAACAAAGAGATTGACGCATTTCCGTGACACTTGATAAGAAATTGACCATACATGCCATTATTTAACGTTAATAAATATGGAATACTTCATATTCTATTAAATATTATATCCCGTATAAGAGAATCCCAAATATTTTTAGACATTTTTAAAGAAAATTCTATATAAATCTTAAAAAAATATATATTTATATGTCGGTTTGGTTCGAATTTTTTTTACTCAATACCAATCCAAATCGGGGTTTTAATTAGTTTGGTTTGACTTTTCAGTTCGTTGCGATTTGTACACCCCTAACCTTGAAAGCTACAAATTATAAAATTTCTTTCTTGTAAAGAAGGTCATTGAAGTTACATCAACATTTGAACCTCCAACCTTAAGTTACATCACCGTGCTGCGACCCTGATCCATAATAAGAGTACATCATGCATGAAAGTTGACAATAATAAACACTACAACTTTGGCCAAGTATGTAGCACTAACCAGGATGTATATAGTCTTGTCATTGGAAAAAGCCTAGTTCTCTCCCTATAACGATATTGTATACTCCACTCTAAAATAACGATATTGTATACTCCACTCTAAAATAACGATCTTATATACGAACTCAGAGGTGTCTTTAGTCTAATGGAAATAGAGGAAAAAAAAGTCATAATCAACTTAAGAACTGTTAGAAATAAATAATCAAAAATGGTTTTGAGGCGTGAAAATCGACTGTCCATAAAGAGTTATCGCCTGTATACTATTTTAGGGAAAATACAAGCGATTCTCTTCAGGATACAACAAAACCTATATTAATACTTGTGATTTGTTTTCTATTCTACTTCGTTGGAAATACTTGTATATTTATAGGCAGCCAACAGACCCTTTCAGAATAGATGTCTTGTTTCACAAACAGACATGACTCTTTATTCGAATTTTAAAAAATTTAAAATTCAAATAATTTTATTTTTCTGTCAAAAAATAAAATAATTAACTCTAGGATCCGACCCGGCCCGCACCCCAAGTCCAAGTTCAAGTCTTTGATTATATAATATATAAATATATAGTGTACTTAATTACACACACTTAAAAGTATGTGTCTTAAATCAAAGACATGAAAATGACAAGTGCTTTTAAAGCTCTAAAAAGAGCTTCTTATATCCGATGTGGGAACAATCCCAATTCCAACTTGGAATAACAAACTATCTTACAATCCCCCACTAGTTGATTATTTCACGGCATAACGCTTGTGAATAATAGAAAGTATCTTATATAGATTTGAACTTTCCTTTAGTGTTAGTATTTTAAAGATTTGACGAAGTTATTGGTATCTTAAGATTTGAACCACAACTCCTTACAAAATCGAAAATACCACACACACAACGTTATCTAGTAGCTTAGAAAATCCAGTATTCTCTTTAGCACGTTTACGACCATGTTCTTATCCTGTATTCATGAATATTTACAAGATCAACCCTATAAATCCTTGCTAGAAGCGGCACCGCTTCAATATTCATATAGGTGAAATTAGTTATTATGTCCCTGTTACTCCAGACATTAATAATTCCATTAAGATTAATCAACCTCTTCGTGTAACAGTATGCACTTTGGAGTTTGTCTTTATGCCCCTGTTATAACAAGCATTTGACAACTCCTTAACTCCTCACATAACAGTAAGTAGTACAATGGAATTAGGGCTCCTAAAGAGGAGATCAGTGCTCAAACAACACAAGTAACTTGTTGTTACCCATTGAACTTATATTGTTAGAGTGTATACTAACTCAAAGTGGGGTTCCCATTACTTGTATTTAATGTAAGGGTCTCAACCCATTCCTTCACAAGTTTGTTGTACTACATCTCTACCCAATGGCTTCGTAAGTGGATCAACTAAATTCTTATTTGATCTCACATATATTATAGCTATAGCCCCATTTGTAATTAATTCTCTTACATAAGCATGTCTCAAGCTTATATGTCTCCATTTCCCATTATAAATTTTATTGTGAGCAACACACATTGTCGTCTCACTATCACAGAATATGGAAATGGCTGGTGTCATGACCCAAATCTTAACTCAGGTCGTGATGGCGCCCAACACCGTAGCCGGGCAAGCCAACCCTTAAGTTACTAGTGAATTTCCTTTAGTTTGCAAAAACATTCCCAACTCTTGCCAAATTTCAAGTTTAAGACATTTAAGTAGGAATGAATAAGTTTAACTGACTTAAACATAAATAACCATAAAGGATCATAAGTCAATAGTTACAGCCCAAAAATAGAATATCTACCACGTGTATGCCAGGAACTAGTGTCACAAGTATACAGGCCTACTAGTAGAGTATAACAAAAGATGAAATAAACTGTCCTACTGTTTGAAACAAATATACAGGAATCAACAAAAGAAGACCCCGTGGTAATGTTGTGGATCGCCAAGAGAAGCAGCTCACTGTGAAGTCTGATCCGGGGATACCTCAGGAACGAGCGCCGGCCTGATACCCAGATGCACCTGCCTCAGAACTTGTACAATTAAGTACAGAAGAGCATCATGAGTACATAAATAGATTTGTACCCAGTGAGTATCCAGCCTAATTTCGAAGAAGTAGTGACGAGAGGTCGACTTGACACTTACTAGGGTCCAAACAATATAATTAAACAAGATATAACAAGGAAACAAGTATGCGAGGGTAATAAGACAATAAATATCGAAATGTAACAACAATTAAATTAAGTGATGGAACACTAATAATCAAGTTCTCAATTCATCTTCCCCGGATATCTATCAATTCAACATTCATAAAGCATTAAGCATATAACATGCGCATACAGAATAAGGACAACTGGCCTGAGCCATCATAATATCAATATATGTGCACTGTCGAAGGGTCGAACTGCGTGAACCATAGATGCATCTATCAACCTGCCGTGGCGTACGGTCCGCTCCCATGAGAGTAGGGGAAAACAACACTCCGCTCGCGGAATATAAACTGCGAAGCGGTCACATGCACACACAACATTTTTCTTTAAATCCTTTTCAATGAACAATTCCTTTAAAATACCAAGTTACCCGATTCTTGTGAAGCAAAGTTGCATATAATGAAGTCATAAAGAATATAATTCGATTTAAGAAAAACCACAAAGCATGGTGTGAGCCTAACTACCCGGACATAACAATAATAGTCACTACGTACGGACTCTCATCACTTCGTACGTACGTAGTCCCCGCAAACAATAACACGTGGTCATTTAATTCACCTATGAGGACAATTCCCTCTTACAAAGATAGAAAGGAGACTCACCTCGTGTCGAGCCTACTCCCCGGGTCAAGAATGCGCACGAAACTCCGAACTCGTCTCCCAAGGACTCGAAGCTAGTCAAATGTTGCATAAATAAATTAATTTATAGTCAAAAGTATGAAATTCCTCTATTTAATTAATTATTTAGACCTACTTTGAAAAATCCTAAAATACACCCTCGGGCCCACATGCTCGGATTCCGGCAATTTTCGAAGGGAACACTCACCCATAGCCTACGGATCAATAATATATAGTTTTTGTTTGATTTCATAACCAATCCCTCGGTAATTCTCTCATTTTTCATAAAACCTAGGTTTCTACCCTAACCCATAATTTTCACTAATTAGTGTGTTAATCCACCTAAGAATTTAAGTACTAGACTAAGTTTAGGGTAGAAATTACTTACCTTACAGTAGCTAGGTCGTTTATCCCCTTTGCATGCTCTAAGAATCGTCAATGGTGGGAAAGAAATGGTGAAAAATGGCTAAGTACCGTATTTTAAAGAACCGCACTGCCTGTAGGCTTTTAGCACATGTGGCTCAAGGACCGCACCTGTGGTCTCGCACCTGCGAGAATGATCTCGCACCTGCGGAAATAGGCAAGGGGTCTGGGCTCGCACCTGCGGAGCGGAGTCCACACCTGCGATAATTGGTTGTCTCACCTGGGGCCGCACCTGCGAGTCTTGGACCGCAGAAGCGGTCTCACACCTGCGACTAGGCTACCGCAGGTGCGGTCGCACCAGATCTGGTGCACCAGCAGCTATTTTTGCTCGTTTTTAGCCTCGCTCGATGCCCGAGTGGCATCTGGGCCCACCCAAACCCCCGTCCAAAAATACCAACAAGTCCCAAATCATAATACGGACTTTCTCGAGCCTTCAGAACGCCCAAAACAATGCTAAACTAAAAATTACACCTCAAAACCCCTAGAATCAAACTTAAGAACTTTAAGTTCTTGAATTCGTTAACAATGCGCCGAACCTACCTATACTACTCGGAATGACACCAAATTTTGCAAGCAAGTCATAAATGACATGACGGAACTATTTCCGGTCTTGAAATTTCGTTTGGACCTCGACATCACAAAAATACGTTCCAAACCTCAATTTGAACTTAAAGAAACTCCTATTTCGCTATTTGGCGCAGAAACGCTCCCGGGCCATCCAAAACCTTTCCCGAACATACGCCCAAGTCGAAATCATCATACAAACCTACCGGAACCTTCGGATCTCAATTCCGAGGTCGTTTACTCAAAATATTGACCGAAGTCAAACTTGGCCTTAAAAGCCAACCTTAAGGAACTAAGTGTTCCTATACCATTCCAAACTCCTCCAAAACCCAAACCACCCATCCCCACAAGTCATAAATCATTAAAAGCAACTACGGGAAGTCTCATTTAGGGGTACGGGGTCCTAGAACGCAAAATGACCGATCGGGTCGTTACATCTGGCATAGGTTGTGGCCACAACGGTATATCAAGTAACATATTCCTCAGCCATTCTGCTTCTTTTCCAGCAGCTGCTAGTACAATGAATTTAGATTCCATAATAGAATGGGAAATACATGTTTGTTTCTTGGATGCCCAACTAATGGCTCCACCGCCTAGAGTAAATATCCATCCTGATGTGGATTTATTATCATTAACACTTGTAATCCAACTTGCATCAGAATATCCTTATAATACATTAGGAAAACCATTATAGCAAATGCCTAAGTGCTTTGTATATTTCAAATATCCAAGTACTCTACTTAGTGTTTTCCAATGATCATTACTTGGATTACTAGTAAACCTTGAAAGTTTACAAACTGCAAATGCTATGTCGGGTCTAGTGCAATGCATTGCATACATCATACTACCTATAGCACTTGCATACTCCAATTGTGCTACTGCTCTTCCAGTATTTGTTGTTAGCTTAACACTAGAATCATAAGGAATATTATACTCCTTTATTCTAAAATGACTGAATTTAGTGAGGATTTTATCAATATAATGTGCTTGTGACAAGGTCATTCGCTTGTTATATCTTTTCACCTTGATTCCCAAAATAGTATCAACTTCGTTTAAATCTTTCATTTTAAAAACCGAAGTTAGATACTTCTTGGTCTCAGTAATTCCTCGTAGATTCGTACCAAAAATCAGCATGTCATCGACATATAAATAAATTATTACTCCATATTCCCTTGTAAATTTAGAGTAAATGCATTTGTATGCATGATTATGTACGAACCAGTTTGATAGTATTACACTATCAAACCTTTCATGCCACTGTTTAGGCGCTTGTTTGAGACCATAGAGAGACTTTATCAATTTACAAACTTTCTTCTCGTTTCCCGGAAGAACAAATCCTTCAGGTTTTTGCATATATATTTCTTCGCTAAGGTGTCCATTCAAAAAAGCTGTCTTAACATCCATTTGATGTACATAAAGATCATAAATAGAGGCCAAGGATAAAAGGGCTATAATGGATGTTATTCTTGCAACGGGCATATGTATCAAAATAGTCTATGCCTTCTTTTTGAGTGAAACCTTTTGCAACTAATCTTGATTTGAAAGTTTGGACAGAACCATCTGTATCGTACTTTCTTCTAATGATCCATTTACAACCTATAGGTTTTGATCCAAGAGGAAGATCAACTAAAACCCAAGTGTTGTTGGATATAATTGAGTCCATTTCATCATTAATGGCCTCTTTCCAAAAGGCAACGTCTCTAGAAGACATTGCTTCTTGAAACGTCTTTGGGTCTTCTTCAACATTCAATACAATAGGAATTTCACTACAAACGTTCATCCTATCTCCTTCAACAAGAAATACTATAGACTGTGAAGAAATAAAATCAGAACCAAGATGTTTTTCTTTCCTTATTCTTTGGCTTTTCCTTGGTTCTACTTGCATATCATCACTTTTTTCTTTATTTGTAATAATTTCAGAAAGTGACAATTTATTTGCATCAATACGTTTTCCATTTACTTCAGTCATTTCATCAACATTGTCATTTAAAAATGTATTTTCAATATATTCAACATGTAAAGATTCTATAATGAAATTAGATTCTAGATCTGGCAGTCTATATGCTTTTGAGTGTTGTGCATACGCTACAAAAACACTTTTAATTCCTCTAGGACCCAATTTTGTTCTTTGATGGTCGGGTACTCTATAATAAGATATACACCCCCACACTTTAAAATAATTTAAATTTGGTTTTCTACCATTCCAAAGTTCATAAGGCGAAACATACATACTTTTTGAAGGCACTCTATTTAAAATATGACATACAGTTAGTAGTGCTTCACCCCATAAATTATGTGACAAATGTGCATTAAGTAACATAGCTTTAACCATGTCCACCAAAGTTCTATTTTTTCTTTCTGCCAACCCATTTTGTTGAGGAGTATAAGGGGCATTCATTTGATGTATTAGGCCATGCTCTTCACAGAACTTATTAAATTCGTTAGAAAAATATTCTCCGCCTCTATCACTTCGAATAATTATAATTTTCCTACTCGTTTGATTTTCCACAACAGATTTGTATTCTTTAAATTTTTGAAAAGCTTCATCTTTAGATCTAAGTAGGTAAACATATGTAAATCTAGAGAAGTCATCTATAAAAGTAATAAAATATATTTCGCCTCCTCTAGTTAATTCTCCATTTAATTCACACAAGTCTGAATGTATTAAATCTAATAGTTCTGTGGATCTTTCAAATTTATGAAATGGTTTCTTTGTCATCTTTGCTTGTATGCAAATTTCACATTTTATATGAGTTTTACATGAGATATAACCATTTTTGGACATATAATTCAATGAGCCAAAATTTAAATGTCCTAGTCTAGCATACCATAAACAAGAATCAGACTCAACGATATAAGCAGAAATATAATTTATTTCATTAATACTCAAATTTGAACATGCAATTACAGTTGTAGCCTTTTCCAACAAAGACTCCATTCTTAGACACTATTACATGATCAGACTCAATAACTATCTTGAAGCCTTTCTTTGACAGCAAAGCAGCAGACATTAAGTTTTTCTTCATATCAGGAACATGATACACATTTAGTAATGTCAACTTCTAACCGGATGTGAAGTTAATCTCAATGCTTCCTTTTCCAGCAACATATACCGCAACATGGTTTCCCATCAAGACTTGTTCTGAATCTTTCACTTCCGCATATGTCTTGAACATCTTCTTGTCATAACATACATGAATAGTAGCACCCGAATCTAGCCACCAGTCTTGAGTAATTGTAGCAGCGGTAGCCATATTTAATTCGGTGACCATACCAATTTGCATTGCAGAAACCATGGCTGCCAGTCCTTGGGCAGAATTTTCCACTGCATTTGCCTTTTCCGAATTTCCAGATATTTCAATCTTTCTAGACTTTTCTGTATTGCCTGCATTGAAATTTATTCCTGCCTTTCTATATCTACAATCTCGAATCATATGGCCTTTCTTCCCACAGTGATGACAACTAAAGTTCTTTCTCTTTTTAAAAGAAGAATTTTTGGAAACTTTTAGATTCTTGTTCCTACTTCCTGAACCATTCTGACTGACAAAATTGATTGCGAAACTCGAGGGCTGACTAATAGCATCACGAGCACGAGTCTCACTTTCAATTTGAATGTGAGTACACAGACATTTTATCCATTGAATGTAGGATTTTCTTTCTATAGTCAATCCAGGAGGAAGGCAATTTTGAACGAATATCACCTATTTGAAGTGCATCAGGAATTTTAACTTCAAGATCACTTAGTTTTGATACTAAGATTTGCAGTTCATGAATCTGATCCATTATGGGCCTAGTATCAAATATTTTAAATTCAAAGTACTGCAAGGCCAGGAATTTGTCGATACCTCGTTTTTCATTCTGGTATGTAGTTTGTAAAGCAGTCCAAATCTCCCTTGGTGACTTTTACTGTGGGCTCAGGCATTGCAGGCAAGGAAGATTTAAGAACATAGTAGATATTGAGAGCAGACATCAAGAATATCATCTTGTCTCTCCAGCGGGTAAAAAACTTTGCTAACCCCTCGCAAAGGGATCATCCAACCACCACGTACACATAGATACACAAACTGAGTGGAAATTTTAATTTTTGTGATTTGCGTAAAGCATCATGCAACAAAGACGACAAATATGACATGTATACTGAATGTTCTAACATACAAAATGTAATAGAGATTTGCGTGCGATGATTGATTTAATTACTGATATCAAAAACAAATTCTAGTGAAAAATAACATTTCAATCTGATAGCTAATCGGCTACCAAATCATGAAATTCAATTATTCGCAATGAAAATAATTTAATTTACAACAATTCATTCCAAGCAGAACAATATATAATTGCGTAACCCATCTTCACAACAGGCAAATAACAACATTTTCATTAGCGCCGAACTTAAACATATAAGTTCACAAAGAAGACGAAATTTGATTCCCCTTAAAATTCATACAGTGCCTCCCAACTATGAAACAATGTAATAAAAAATTATGTTACTTGATCTCTCTAAAAATATTGTCGGGCGTGTGTTGGATCCTCTAATATTAGTTTATTTTTGGAGGACATAGAACAGGATTTTTGGAGAGCCCGAGCAATATAACCCAAAAACCTATATCTAGTATAGTTTAGCCATCATAATTAGTAAATAGCAAACTTTTACAGAAAGTAGTGTCTTTTCAATTCCAAAACTGTAAAAAAATTAATTAATTAAGTTTCTAGTATGGTCCAAACCGCTAAAGGAAGTTAATTTTTTTTCTTCAGATAGTTATCAAGAAATATAGATACACATGAAAGAGGGAAGTTACATGCTAGGTGCTGAAGGGAGGAGGAGAATTGAAGGAATAGAATCGCCATGTATGTCTTTGAGAGTCAATCAAAATATCTCATAATTGTTACACTTTGTGAAGCGACTTCTACTCTGGGTTTGATTTTCGATTAAGACTTTTAGGATTTCTATTTGTTAGAATCTTTTGAGGCGTGTAATAATTAAACGTCGACATCCGAAAAAAAGTAATTGAAATATTGTTTCTTTTACGAACGAAAAGAATAGAGAAATAGACGCAAAGAAAGGAGAGAAAAGATAAGTAATTTTGTTGGTTTCTGAAAGATGCCAAGTAACCGGGACAAGGGCCTTCAATTATATATATATATATATATATATAATTGAAGGCCCTTGTCCCGGTTACTTGGCATCTTTCAGAAACCAACAAAATTACTTATCTTTTCTCTCCTTTCTTTGCGTCTATTTCTCTATTCTTTTCGTTCGTAAAAGAAACAATATTTCAATTACTTTTTTTCGGATGTCGACGTTTAATTATTACACGCCTCAAAAGATTCTAACAAATAGAAATCCTAAAAGTCTTAATCGAAAATCAAACCCAGAGTAGAAGTCGCTTCACAAAGTGTAACAATTATGAGATATTTTGATTGACTCTCAAAGACATACATGGCGATTCTATTCCTTCAATTCTCCTCCTCCCTTCAGCACCTAGCATGTAACTTCCCTCTTTCATGTGTATCTATATTTCTTGATAACTATCTGAAGAANATGGTTCGTGAGTTTTGAGACAATGTGGTCTAGTGAAATGGCGTCACTCAGGATGAGTGCGGGTTGAGTTCGTTATATTTTGAATGGAGCTATTATTATTTCTAGAAAGTACAGAATAAATTAGAAGAAGTCAGCTCGGTAAGAAATGGTTGAATCGGCATGATGGTGGCAGTGTTTAGTTCCTTCAGCGTGTTAAGTTATACATGTAATTTGTGGCGGTATGTGCGAATCTTGACAACCACCCTAATCTGATTGGTTTGGGGAGTATTTGATTTTAATTGCCTTTTTGTGTAAATGCGTTCCGTAAGAGTTATGGCGGTTTAGATCACGACTTGAGATTTTTATTTTCGGCGGTTATGGGAATTAAGTGCATGTTGCAATGGTTCTTCTGAAATGATTTAAGTGAAAGGTTCATAGCCAATGAAGTGTTTTATCCCCACTAGTAGTTCAAGGGTTATGGTGAATGCGTGTATTATCTCATAGTGTCATGATAGGTGCAGTTAACAGCATGGGGACTAGAAGTTGAAGTTCAACGTTACAGTTCAGTGTTGATAGATGGCGATCTCGGATGAGCAGGGGGTGAATTCATATATGAAGAGCAAGCTGGTATTTCTCTTTAATGTCACCTGCGAATGGTGTTTTGTGGAAGAGGCTTTGTGTATTGACTTGCAGATTTTGATTTTCTTTACATAATTAGAACGGTTGTTGGTATGGATATGCAGACTTTGCTACCTGAGTGGAAGGTCGTGGGAGCGTGCCCCACGGGAAGATTTGTACAAGTGTGACATGTTAGTCACTTGATAGTTAAAGATCGAAACAAAGTATGGGGATTATGGTACCATCGCTAATGTGAGGGATTTTATACCTGAGGGGCGTTCTATTCCTTGGGTTGTGGACCGCGTGAGTTTGTTCCAGATTTTACAGTCGTTCATGGGTGTCATGGGAAAAAGATTATCGTGGATCCTTGAAAGGTTATTAGCCCGTGTGGACGATTAGAATCGGCTTGAGGTCCGCATATGGATCTAAATGTGAATGTGTGATCTATATCAGGCCGGATGTGTTCTTTTCAGCATAGCATTTCTTACGGAGGAGTCTTCGATCCGTGTATGTTATTTCCATCGTCATCCATTCCGTTTAATCTCCATTATGCCGTGTGGGTTGTGAGACGATCTGATGATTCGCACATGTATTGAGAACCCATGAAGTTTGTGGTGTTATGAGAGCAGGATGGCTCTCCAGATGCATCTCATTTATTGAACCTTAGTTGTGCTTGGGTTTCGTAGCATACGACGCTATTTGTCTCCTCAGAATTTGTATTGTGTACTTGGCGTGCTTGTGGATGATATTCAGAAATTTCATAGGTGTGGGCATTACTATGTTGGATCGGGTGGCACACCGCCACGGGTATGTTGTTTCGATCGTGTGGCACACCGCCACGGGTATCATGGTTGGATCGGGTTGCATGCCGCAACAATGTCGTGTGTGGATCGGGTTGCATGCCACAATGGCATCATGTGTGGATCAGGTTGCACGTCGCAATGGTGTCATGTGCAGATGAGGTTGCACGCCACAAAAATGTGATGTTGAGTACAGTTCCTCATATCTATTCTTGTGTGTCTTGTTTCTCATTCTTTGAGGAAGGTTCATAACGTATTTTCAGTTGTTTAATTAGTTACGTGGGTTGAGTAGTTCCTTCTAAAGTTCGTTTTCCTTATGTATCACATTCAAGTTTGTAGCTTGTTGGCACATTGTGGCATCATATGAGACTTTTGGTTGTGTCTGAGTGTCACGACCCAAAATCCTAACCGGTCGTGATGGCACCTATCGTGGAACTAGGCTATCCAACACTCATAACTTTCACATTTTTCTTTTCAAATATCTCAATTTATTTTCAACGATTCATAATACACATATAAATTTCGAAATCTTTAAACAAATCAATTAAGCTAACAGTCTACAACCGTCCCCAAGCCCGGAGTCAACATGTCAAGAGCATCTACGAAATAAACTAACTCTGCTATTGTCATAGACAAAGTCTAGGAATAATATATTAATATTAAATAAGGAAGGGAAATGGAGAAGCTGCGGACGCTGGACAGCTACCTCGAAATCTTGTAAGCTGCTGATAACGAACTCGGACGACTACTGCTCTGAATCAATACCTGGATCTGCACACAGAGGTGCAGGGAGTAATGATGAGTACACCAACTCAATAGTAATGAAAATAAATCACAGTCTGAGAAATAAGAAACACACAGCACAGATACACCAATTCACAAAAACAGTAAATCACCAAGTCACCATAAGTATTCATCAAATACATAAGTTCAAAAACCAATTTCCAGAAATCCTTTGAAACAAGTATAATTTCAATATATCTCAGTAAAACTCTCAGTAAAAATCAGTTTGAAAAACGAAGTGAATTGTAGTCAAAACTCAGTAAATTTTTCATAAGTCTGCCCCTCGGGCCATAATCATTTCTCATAACAATCTCAGTATCAGCCCATCAGGCAACCTCACAGTCACTCAATATCAGCCCATCAGGCAACCTCACAGTTACTCAGTATCAGCCCATCAAGCAACCTCATAATCACTCAATATCAGCCCATCAGGCAACCTCACAATCACTCAATATCAGCCCCGCGGGCATCACTCAGTAGGTACCTGCGCTCACTGGGGGTGTGTACAGACTCCGGAAGGGCTCCTACAACCCAAACGCTATAACAAGCCACAACATGGCATAAATCACACACAATATTGGCCCGCAACCTCTCTCATATCACAACATCCTCACAATAATGGCCCGCAACCTCACTCAATCAGACACTCTCAACATGCCCTTCAGGCCATAAATATACCGGGTTCGACCCAAAAATAGTGTTTCATTTTCAAGAAATAGTATCAAAATACTCTGAGTGTCAAAAATATTTTCAAGAATAGACTGAGAAAATCATAACAATATCAAGTGAGGAAAAATATTAAAAATAACCCCAAGGGTAAACAGATCGGCACTAGGCCCCAAACATGGCTTACAACCCAAATCATATCAATATTATTAAGCATAGGCTTTAAAAATCGGTTTCGCAACTCAATAGTTGCCTAAATAGGGAATATATTTCCAAAGTTCCAACCTTTGCATTCCAAAACCCGTTTTCATACCCTCAAGACAGGATTTACAGACATTACTTACCTCAAACTAGCCCGAAAAGCTACTTTGCGACCCGCTTGCCTCTCGTATCAACTTCCAAGAGCTCCAAATCAATAAATATCATACCTTTATCATCAAATTATGCTTAAGGAATGAATTCCAATTGAAAAATACCAATTTTAGCTCAAAACCCGAAATCGGTCAAAACCCGACCCCCGGGCCCACATCTCGGAACTCAGAAATTTTTATGCCAAAATGTTCTTTGTCATCTCACGAGTTCGTACATATAAAGAACGCAAAAATCGGAGTTCATTTGACCCCTCAAATCGACCCCTAAAGGTCTAATAATCTTAAGCCCTAACCCCATCTTTTTCTACTGATTTTCATGAATTAACCACTGAGATTATGTTTCTTAATCACCTATAATCGAGTTTTAAGGTCCAAAATACTTACCTATATGATGAACACTGATTTTCCCTCTTCAAAATCGCCTCAAAAGCTTCTTCCCGTTCAAAAATGGTGTTAAAATAGGTTAAGGTCGCGGAAAGGTTTAATTAATACTGCCAGTTATTACTCAGTGCGAACGCGGCCCACTTCTCGCGTTCGCGAAGCACTTTCTCTCCAGGACCCTAATTGTCCCTCCACGATCGCACCTTCCTGGTCGCGATCGCGGTCAATTACCTGAGTGACCTCCGCGAACGAAGTCCGCCATCCGCGATCGCACACCCCAAACCCCTGGGGTCCCCAATTCCCCCAGTCTTCTTCGCGAACGCATTCCTTCAACCCCAAACGCAGAGCTTACCTTTCCTAAACTTACGCATTCGCACTCATCTCTTCGTGAACGCGAAGAGCAATCCTGCAGCCTCCCCAGCTAACCTTCCGCGAACGCAGGGCACCACCCGCGATCGCGATGACCAAAATCTCTGCAACATCACACCAGCAAAACAACATCTTCCTCAAGTCCAAATGAGTCCGTTAACCACCCGAAATCAATCCCGAGCCCCTCGGGACCGCAACCAAATATACCAACACGTCACATATGATCATTCAAACTTAGCTGCACCCTCGTAACACCAAAACTAACATCAAAACACCAAAATTACATCGGATTCAAGCCTAAGAACTTTCAAAATTTTAAAATCCATCAACGATGCCGAAACTATCCAAAACAACTCCGATTGACCTAAAATTTTGCAGACATATCCAAAATGAAATTACGAACCTGTTCCAACTTCCGAAATTCCATTCCGACCCCGATAGCTTATTTTTCACTGCCGATCGGAAATCACCAAAAACTAACTTTCGCCAATTCAAACCTAATTCTACACCGGGCATCACAAAATTATTTTGAACAGACTCCTAAGTCCCAAATCACCTAACAAAGCTATTCGAGCCATAAAATCCACATTCCGAGGTCGTTTACCAATAAGTCAACTCTCAGTTGACTTTTCCAACTCTAAGGCTATTTTTAAAGACTAAGTGACTAAATTCTCATTACAACCATTTCGATTCCAAGACTACCAACTCTAACACATCAATAACAGTATAACCAACCTATGACAAGTCAATAACAGTGATTATAATGCAAATTCTACAAAACAACCGACCGGGTCGTTACACTGAGGTGGCTTATCGCCTGAGCAGCTTGTACTGGGTGAGACGAGATTTTTGGACCTGAAATCAGTGCAATCAGATTTATTCTTAATTCCATGTCTAATTTCGTGGTCAAAATCCAAAATTACCAAATTCTAGGTTTTCTACCGAAATTCCTCAATTTCTACTAATTTCCATGTTTAAATCCTTATCGAATCCATATATTTAACTTGCAATAGGTTGGAATAACTTAACTTATCATAGATGATGAAATTTCCCCTTGAAGCTCTAAAAAATCGCCCAAACCAAGAGAGAAATAAGCGAAATGAGCAAAACCCCAATTTTAAACAATCTGCCCAGTCAATTTTCTGCACCTGCAGAACTCCTTGCGCATCTGCGGCTCTGCTTCTGCGGAAGCTACCTTGCAGATGCGACTTCCCTTAAGATTCCAGCCTTTTTCGCTTCTGCGAAAATCATCCGAACCAGCGGACTCCCTGCTCGAGCACCATTTCGCACCTGCGCGCCCATGACCGCACCTGCGGCTCTACAGATGCGCTACATCTACCGCACCTGCAATTATCCACCCCAGACCATGTCTGCTTCTGCGCTCCTTCTCCCGCATTTGTGAGCCCGCATGTGCTGTAAATACCTCCCACCTGCACATCCAACCAGCCTCACCCCCTACCGTTTCTGCGACCCCTAGGCGGCTCCTACGGTCTCGCAACTTCGTACATAACCTCACTGGTGCGATCGCACCAGAAGCCTTAAGCTTCAGTAGTTCCTCCAAGTCCAAACTCGATCCTTTTCCAATCTGATTCGCACACGAGGCCCCTGGGACCCTGTCCAAACATACCAACACATCCCAAAATACGATACGGACTTAGTCAAAGCCTCAAATCATGTCGAACACCTCAAAATTACAAATGGACGACCAAAACCTTTCTTTTACTTTCAAATCTTCAAACTTCGCCGAACACGTCCGAATGACACTTTAACATCCCGGAATGACGTCAAACTTTACGTGCAAGTCAAAAATCACGATAGGAACCTATTTCAAGGATTAGAACTCCAAATAGACATCGATAATATCAAAATCCACTTCAAATCAAACTTGTGAAGTTTTAGAACTTGCAAAATGCCAACTTCCCATAATGGGCGCCTAAATGCTCCTGGACCACCCGATATTCAACCGGAACACACACCCAAGTTTGAAATCATCATACGAACCTATTGGAACCTTCAAATCTCGATTCCTAGGTCGTTAACTCAAAAGTCAAACCATAGTCGATTCTTCCAACTTAAAGCTTCCGAATTTAGAATATTTCTTCCGAATCAACTCTGAACTTCCCAAAACTCAATTCTGACAATGCGTCCATGTCATAAAACATGAATTGAAGCTACTCAAGGCATCAGACCTCCGAACGACGCGCTAGATCTCACAACGACCAGTCAGTTGGTTATACGTCCGGGTGTTGATTCACTTGAGAGGGCCATTTTAGAGTAGCGGTCTTGCTTCTTTGACGTAAGTATCTTGACTAATGTTGTGGGGGGGGGGGGGGGGGC
>ML256822.1:40089-63126 GCA_005239495.1 Nicotiana undulata
GGGGGGGGGGGGGGGGGACTACCCCTTAGGATTTGAGTCATTGGTGCTAATTGTGTCATGTGAAGTCCGTGGACGCGAGGTGACGAGTACGTGCTCAGTCTTATTTATGGAAAGTTGATCATTTAGGGCTCTTAAGTTCTTATATTCATTAGATATGAAGTTGTTTTGTCATGTTAAGTTACCCATTTACTATTTTCACCTTTACACGTCTTAATATTGCTCCATGTTCCACCCTTATTGCATATTTGACTCTTGTGTGCCTTAACTGAAGTTGTTACCTCTTCGATTGCCATGGTATATTTTCCTAATTGTTTATCCTTAATTGAAATTATTATCTCCCTATAATTTTCTATCCTTATTTGAGGTTATGATTATCTTTTCCGTTGCTTATCCTTAATTGACTTTGTTACATAGCTTTGTAATTGCTCAACCCTCAATGCATTTTAGTTATCCTTTATCATAGTTGCCTCATCCTTATTTGGAATCATTATTACATATTATTTCTCCCTTTTTGAGCCATTGTTATTGAGACTAGTTTCCTTATTGTATTTATTCTCTGTGAGCTCGTTCTACCGCTTCTTTGTGATCCAAAGCTCTTGAGTTGATTTAATTATTGTACTCTCATGTTGTTGTTGTTGTTGTTGTTGTTGTTGTTGTTGTTGTACTCAGTTTGTTGAGTTGGGGGCTATACGCAGTTGTGGTATTGACACTATTTAGATAAAATGTGGTGGAATATGGGCACATGTTGTGAAAGTCATTCTATTGTGATGTTGTGTTTTTGGAATGTGATATTGCTGGGAGGTTTTGTTCAGGTGTTTGCACGAGGTTTCTGCCATGCTATAGTTACCACTGATATTTGCACATGCGACGTGAGAAGGGGGGCTATATATGTGGGTTTGCGCCTGTGGTGAGACAGGGTGGGAATATTATTATGCGCGTGTGGTGAGACAAGGCGGGTATTTACTTTATTATTGCGCACATGGAAACTCAACCTATGGTCCTAGTTCAACCCATGGTTAAGATTAGCTGAGGAAGAACAACTTAGACTTGCAAGGTTCAAGAAGTATGACCCTTCTACTTTCAGTGTTTTGGCTTCAGAGTGTGCACATGGTTTCCTAGAAGAGTTCCACCACATTCTCCGCACTATGGGTATTATAGAGATGAGTGAGGTTGCTATTACTATGTTCTAGCTTAAAGGAGCGACATATCAGTGGTGGTGAGCGTATGAGTGGGGTAGCCCGACTGATGCAACTTCACTTTCAAGGGTTCAGTTTTCAAAGATGCTCTTGAGAGAGTTTGTTCCTCTGACCATTTGGGATGCATGGCATGCAAAGTTAGAGAAGTTTCGCCAGGGCACTATGTCTATGTCAGAGTATGCCGTCAAATTCAGTGATATGTCCAGACATGCACCTTCCTAGGATGCTACAGTTAGAGAGTGAGTCTCCAGATTCATTGAGGGGATCAAACATGATATCTGGTTCAGCATGGCGTTAAAGTTGGAGTAAGATGTTCCATTTCAGTAAGTGTAAGAGATCGCTCATCGATTAGAGGGCATGTGGGACCAGGAGAGAGAGGACAGGCGAGCCTAGGCGAGAGAGAGGGCAGGCAGGGTCCGAAGAGAGAGGACATGGAGGCTAAGAGACCTCGCAGACCGGAGAGATCAACTTTTCCTTATTTTGGAGGCAGGGTACGACGTAGTTGAGGTTTTGTGGGTCAGCCAGTTCAGTTTGCATGTCAAGATTTGCACATTATTTCAGGTACCCATGTGTCTCAGAGTACGCGTACCGCCTAATTTCCACAGCCACAATAACAGACAGGTTGCTTTGAGTGTGGAGATACCAGCCACATGGTGAGAGATTGTCCCAGACTCCGGACAGATATGTCACAGTAGGGTATTCATGATATGAGTTTGGTTCCAACTGTTGATATCCATGTACTGCCAGCTTGGGGTGTAGGTCAGGCGAGTAGAGGGTGCCCAATATGGGGAGGCCTGACCCGTTGATGTGTTTCCTACAGTAGGCTTGAGACCGCTGCACCAGATGATGTCGTACAGGTATGGTTTCATTTTGTTATAGAGGAGCATCATTAATAATTTATTTCGGTTCTGCTTATCGGATAAGTCCTCCTATTTTGCTTCACATGTGAGTGAGTTTCATGATTTAGTACTTTGCTTATGTGTTTATCCCTGCTCGGAGATTCTTTAGTGGTAGCCCGTGTCTCCCTATTTGTTTTTATTCACTAATGAGAGTTATGAGATTTTGAGTGACTTTATGTTCCTCATTTCGGTAGTTTTGATGTGAATTCTGGGTGATGGGTTACTAATGCTCTACCGGTGTGAGAATTCAGTATGTGTGGTGATTTCATCTGCGGAATTGAATTAGTGGAAGGTTTCGGTTGGTATGATATGTATTCAAATTGCGATTCAAAATTGAGGGTGAGACCTTCGCAGTGTCATGTATTTCGAGGTGTTTGAATCGGGCTGCATACTGAGGTGGAGTTATATTAGGATGAGATTCTTGTGATTTGTTCATATGCTTTAATTCTTTCTTGTTAAATTGATTCGTAGTATGGTATTGATAGGGGGTTGTGCTTGTGGGGCTTGTTTGACAGTTCTCTCGTGTGTTTCTCATTGCATATTTAGTCATATTCGCATTGTGCTTCTTAGGTATTAGCTTGCGAGGTATGTACCCAGGTGGCGTTAGATGTAATTTGTTGATTCGGGTGAATAATTGTGATGTCTTCATGTTTATTTTATCATATTCAATGTTGTGAAGGTTTGAAATAGGGTTCTAACGGATGTGAGGCTAATTACCGGTGCTGGATTTGATTATTGGCAGTTGTTGTGGCTAGGGTTGTTGATAAGGGCATATGTGTGATGTGTTACATCGTGTGGTTGTGACATATGGGCGTAGGCTTAAGTTATTGCAGCTGGTTGAGGTTGGTACCGTGTGTCGAGGCAGGAATTGGGCCTATAGGTAATGGTGGGATGATGAGAAAGTTGGTTCTAAGTCTTATTGGTATTGGCAGAAGGAACAAATGTCAGTTGAGATGGTGTCGTCGGGCATATGCGGATTGGGGTGATGTGGGATCACCCACGGGTGTATATAGGATGAATTGATTTGATGACTTCTGGATGATTCTTGGCACGTTCGAGGACGAATGCTTAATTAAGAGGGGAGAGTGTAACGACCCGACCGGTCATTTTGAGTATTGGCGCTTCGTTCACTGGCTTATGGTCTTGAGCAGCTCTGTGTTATGTGTTATGACGTGCGTAGTCAAGTTCGGACTTTGGATGAATTTGGGATTGATTTGGAAGAAGGATTCATGTTTTAAATGTTTAAGCGGTAAGGGTTGACCGGAATTCGACTTTTGTGTAGACGATTGTGGAATGGAATTTGTACGGTTCCAATAGTTTTATATGGTGATTTTGGACTTAGGCGTGCGTCCAGATTTGGATTTGGAGGTCCGTAGGGTAATTTGAAGCATTTCGGCGGCAATTGGAAACTTAAAGTTTTTGGAAGGTTGAGATGTTTGATTGAGAGTTTACTTTGGTGATATCGAGGTCGGATTTCGATTCCCGAGAGTTGGATTAGCTCCATTATATCATTTGGGACTTGCATGCAAAAATTTGTCGTCATTCCGGGTTGATTTGATATGTTTCGGGACGAGTTTTGGAAGTTGGAGGATATGAAAGTTCATAAGTAAGATTCGTGGTGCGATTCGTAGTTTCGATATTGTTTGATGTGATTTGAAACCTCGTGTAGGTTCTTGTTATGTTACGGAACTTGTTGGTATGCTTGGACGGGGTCTTAGAGGCCCCGAGTGTGTTTCGGACGAGTTTCAGATGATTTTCATGCTTGTGATCATTTTTGGTTTTGGTGCTTCGCACCGGCGACATTTTGGAGCGGAGGTGCAGCTCCGCTTCTGCGTGATCATGGTCGCTTCTGTGATCATGGTGGCCTAGGAGGAGCTTGCTTCTGCGGAGTTTGGGCACGCAGGTGAGATGGCCACTTTTGCGGCCCAGAGATCGTAAATGCGAAAATTTCGCTTCTACGAATGCTTGTGTGCTTCTGCAGAGACGCAGGTGCGGCTTACTTTTGTGCAGGTGCGGCCACTGGTCTATCCAGTTGAATTCGCATATGCGAGAGTGCGGATGCGAGGGTTTAGCCATTTTCACCAGAATTTGAGTTGTAGACCTCAACTTTGAGAGATTTTCCGTGGGTTTTTCAAGCCAATCACTGGGGTAAGTGTTCTTGACTCAGAATTTATTATATTCCATGACCCTATCTTTATTTTTATCTTATAATTAGTTTTTTGAGTTTAGGAAAATGAGATTTTTTGAAAAAATCTTTCAAAATGAAAAATGACGATTTAAAGGATGAATCGATGTCGAAAATTGATAATTTTAGTATGGTTAAACTCCTATCGGAATGGGTGTTCGCGTTATATAAATTTTATCGGGTTCCAAGGTGCATGCCAGGGGGGTTGTATTTTTAATTTTAATTAAAGATCGAAACTTTATTATTCAGAATTATTTTCTATGAGTTTTATTTATGGGTTAAAGTTATTTTGGCTAATTTGAGCCGTCCGGAGGTTGTTTCACTTGAGAGGGACATTTTGGAGTATCCGTCTTGCTCCTTTGAGGTAAGTATCTTGCCGAACTTTGTGTGGGTGAACTACCCCTTATGATTTGAGTCTTTGGTGCTAATTGTGTCTTGTTAAGCCTGTGGATGCGAGGTGACGAGAACGTGCTCGGGATTATTTGTGGAAAGTTGAAGTTTTAGGGATCTTAGATTAATATGTTCATTAGGTATGAATTTGTTTTGTTATGTTAAGTTTCCCATATACTAATTTCACCTCTACTCATCTTAATTGGAATTAATTGTTTCATGTTCCAACCTTATTGCTTATTTTACTCTAGTGTGCCTTAACTGAAGTTGTTGCCTCTTCGATTGTCATGTTGCTTATCCTTAATTGAAGTTGTTGCATCTCTACATAATTTTTCAACCCTGAATGAAGTTTAGTTATCCTATATCGTAGTTGCCTCATCCTTATTTGGAATCATTTGTTACATATTATTTCTCCTTTGCTGAGCCAATCTTATTGAGACTAGTATTCCCTTTTGTGTTTATTCTTTGTGAGCTCGTTCTACCGCTTCTTTGTTAACAAAGCTCCTGAGTTGATTTACTTGGCGTATTCTCGTGTTATTGTTGTTGTACTCACTTTGTTGAGCCGAGGTCTATGCGCGGTTGTGGTATTGACACTATTTAGATAAAATGTGGTTGAATATGGGCACATGTTGTGAAAGTCATTCTATTGTGATGTTATGTTTTTGGCACGTGATGTTGTTGGGAGGTTTTGTTCGGGTGTTTTCACGAGGTTTCTGTCGTGCTATTGTTACTACTGATATTTGCACATGCGGCGTGACAAGGCGAGCTATATACGTGAGTTTGCGCATGTGGCGACACAAGGAGGAAATATTATTATGCGCGTGTGGCGAGACTAGACGGACATTTACTTTATTATTACGCATGTGGCGAGACAAGGTGGGCTATGTCGGGGATTGATTGTGATGACTTGTGATGTCCTGGGGGCATTGTTGTTGTTGATATTTGTGTAATGGCGTGCCAAACCTGTGTGAGTTTTACTTGGTACAGATTGTGGGGATCGTTTCTTATGTGCAGTTCATTTTCTCTACTCTTATTCGTTGGCTCGAACTGTGATAGAACCCTTGGACAAGCATACGCGTACTTTATCGCCCTATCGGTTTAAGAAGATGAACATTGATGCTACCGATCATTTGAACGTACTCCGTCTACTTGTCTTATATGTAAGAATTATTCTATTGGCATGTGAGTCGTCCATGCAGTTATCAGTTGTAATAAGGGTATAAGATGCCAAGTGATTAGGTTCATGAATTGGGACCCGTGAATTGTGTGAGTTTTGAGGTTTGGTACCTCTTGTGGATTATTGAATAAACCTAGTGTGAAAGCGGTTATTATTATCAAGTTGATACTTGTATTTCCTTGGATTTTTTTTTCACCGATTTAAATTGTGTCCTGCTTACTCTACCGTATTATTACTTGTGGTGTCCGACTGCTAATTGTTGCTTCTATTTCCTATTGCAAGCACCGTATTATTGTTGTCATTATGCGTAGTTGTGTAGTGTCTTGATTGTCCCGCATACCTATACTTGTTCAGGTTATCTAGTCTAGTAGGTGTCTTGACTGTCGCGCATCACTACTCCACTAAGGTTAGTCTTGATACTTAGTGGGTACCGCTATGGTGTACTCATACAACACTTCTGCACATTTTTGTGCAGATCCAACTATTTTGAGTCAGTCGATCGCTAGCTCTGCACAAATCTTGCTGTGGAGACTCAATATTAACCTGCTGCTATGTTCACAGGCCTCAGAGGCACCTTCTGTTATTGTACTTGCATTGTTTATCTCTATTGCGAACAGTTGTATTTAGAGGCTTTTGTAGTAAACTCAGTAGAGCTTATGACTTGTATTACCGGTTTTTGGGAATTGTAATTATGTATAAGATTTGTATCCCATATTCTTCTTTGATGGTTAATTTCTTCTATTAATTCCGTAAGTGTTAGGCGTATCTAGTTTTAGAGACTAGGTGCCGTCACGACATCCTACGGAGAGAAACGGGGTCATGACATGCTTTGACATCAGGCTCAATCTAATCCTAGCGTTTTCTTTATTGAACAAGAACTTATACGTGAAACCCATTAAAAATTCAAGAAATATAAAAAGTACAATAATTTAATGTTAAGAACCTTAAATGTCGATCGCATCATAAAGAATAGTTCCAAATAACCTTCACCAAAAACAGTAATTAGAATGACATACATATGTACATTTACACACTGATATATATATTGGAGAATAGCATTTTTAGTTTAATTGAGTCTCGTTAGCAAGACATAATACCTTTAAGCTCTCAATCAATAACTTATAGTAATACTATTATTTATATTGGTCGGCACTAATTCAAGTCGATAAGATATTAGTCAAGTATTTGCAACAAATTACCTTGGATCAACTTGTTTTTAAAAAAAGTTATTTAATAATATGAAGGTGGGCAGTTTAATTCAAAGTTCTAAAATATTTCTACTGTTAAAAATTAGATGTTCTTGTTTTATTGTAAAGATTTTGTATTTTGTGTCTACAAACTTTAATTTTTCCAAGAAAAAAATAAAATCATAAAATTTACCTTTAAAATATTTTGGGGCCTGCCTTCCCTTGAGCCACCTCTAATTTAGGATGTAATTAGGATAAATGTAACATAAGTAAGTAAATCCTCCTCTAGTTGTCTATTGGTCAAAATAATGACATGATCAAAATTTGACTATAATCAACAAATTAAAATTCCTACTACAAATTTGGAATTTTACACTATACAGATAAGATTGAAGTTGTTACAATTAATAGTTTTCTATATTCTTCATATTGATTTCAAAAGTAAATCCTCCTCCAGTTATAATCATGACATGATAGTTAAGAAAATTCCTATTATAAATTATTTCTATTACTGCAATTTCTCAAATTCTACAACTATAAAAGATAGGTGAAGTGATTACTTTATTCACTAAATAATTATACAATGGAAAACTTTGGTGTATCTTTTCGCCGTTCTATTTTGCTCATTGCTTACATTTGTGGTATGTATGCAGCTATAATTGCTATTTGCTTTCAACTTGAACATACAATTCTTTTTCAGTCGCCTTTTCAATTTTTTCCGTGAAAATAACATTGTATAGCCGCTACAAAAACAATATCCAAAAAATATATAAAATTTATAGATTTTTTGTATATATATACATATTATGTATGTTATATACAAAAATTATACATATTTTATATATTTTTTCGGCTACTAGATGTAAATAGTTTCTGACGGGGCGAAAAGTGATAATACCCTTTTTTTTTCTCCTTGTTGTGATTATGGTGATTAAAAAAAACAAGACCAATATCTTTTTGTTATGGTGATTGACTATCATTGAAATGTTTTTGCAGGCATGTTTGTGATGACACAGATTTACTCAGCCAATGCTCAGAACGTATGTACAGCACGTATTGAAGGTTATACTCCTTGTTGGCTAGAATTACCAAGGTGCCAAAAGTTTTGCCGCAAACTTTATGGACGTTTTTATGTTAATTCAGAGTGTCAAGATCAAGGCCTAGGACAGACTACTTGTGTGTGCTACTACAATAATAACAACCCATGTTCATGATCAAAGATTCATTAGAATTTATTTACTTTTTTTTTGGCTACTATCCAAAAAGAAAAATCAAGAAGAAGAAAAAAAGATTACTGTTAGATGACATCACCTAAGATTGAATGAGAAAATGATATTTTGATCTAATTTTTCTTGTATTTGTAATTGCACCGAAAATTGTTTCAATTTAGAGTTTAGGGTTTAGAGTCCATCTCTTTTCCGTTGCGATTTCGTAGTGTTTCCTTAGTTTCCAAAATTCAGGATTGTCACGACCTAATTCTAAGATTAAGTGACCCGCACTCAATTACCCTAAATCTGGCCAACCATACTGATAACTTAAAGCACATGGGGCGGAGGCAGAAACAAAACTATGAATTCGGTCAAACTTCATAGCTTTTGTTCAAACAATATATTTTGTAGTAAGGATTCATTAACTATGTACCAATATTAAGAGGGTGTTTGGCTAAGCGTATAAGCTGGTCAAACTGGCTTATAAGTAGGGGTGTCAATCACTTTGATTCGACCGCTTATTTTTATATATAAAATTTGTACCATACCAATCAATTATTCTATTTTATATAACCAAAATTACACATTTTGAAATCGTCCTGATCATCTCGGTTTCTCTTCGGTATCGGTACAGTTCGGTTAATTTTTTGGTATTTTTTAAAAAATGCCATGCAAAAGTCGCCAAGTTAAAATGCGATAATTGTGTACGTGCATAGGACTTTGGTAAAACTCTATAGACACTTTTTTTTCTATTTAAAAAAAAAAGTGATGAAAAGACACATGAAAGATGTCCAGAGTAGAGATTCATCCCATTATTCTATGGTAGCATAAAACAAATTAAGAAAAGACGAGGAAAATATAAATCGTACAAGTGGAAAGATATTAATCAAGTTGGGACTCAATGCCATGACTCAAAACCAACTTGCCGTGATGGCACCTATCATGGTTCAGGGCAAGCCGACTACGCAAACATTTCCAACACTCTAAAGCTTTGAAAGATACGAAAGCAGTTAAAATTAAGGAAAACCTTTTAAAAATAGAGTAAGAAATCACAATTCAATACAAAATCTCTCCCAAAAACCGAGGGTCACCGAGTACCCGAGCATCTAAATAACGACATAGTCTAATACACTGTCTAGGTAATAAAAATTGAAACATCAAACGAAAGATAAGGAGGGATAGTCTGCGAACGCCAAGCAGCTACCTCGATTTTCTCCAAAAATTCGAACTCCACAACCTTGCAACTGTCGTGACCGGAAGCACCTGAATCTACACAAGAGATGCAGGGTGTAGCATGAGTACAACCAACTCAATAAGCAACAAATATAATCTTTAGACTGAAAGGTAGTGACGAATTCAGCAAATACAGTTCAATATAGAAATAACAATACGGAATTGTAGGCATACTTTCAAGTTCAATAGTTAAACTCAACTAAAGTAAAATAGATCAAATTCTGAATGATATGTGTATGACGTCTCTACATCTACATGCCAATGCACATGTTGTATGTGATTCATCACACTAGTTAGTAAAGTTCTTGTGTTTGAAAGTGTAGCATTACTCATATCCAACATACAAAAAATCCATGAAGCACTTTAAGAGATTAAACACTACAAAAAAAACCAGTAGAAATCAAATACTAGCAAGTTCGAGTTTGGATATGATAAATTATGTGTGCCTTTTTATATTTTGATGATCTAACAAACTTTATGGTAAGAACCAGATCGGGAACTTGTTACACATTCTCAAGATGCCAAAGCACAACAAATCTCGAGTCGGACACAAGTTCCAACATCTAGTGTCAAAGAGACAACAAAGGGAATAGATGGACATCAGTTCCCTTGCTGACTGTACCAGTCAACTCCTCACAGCTCTAAAGTCGCTGCAACTGTTCCTCTGCAGACACACACAACAGTGAAACAGTGCAGCAATCACTTTATGGGGAATGCCTTGTACATTATTTTTGCTTGCATCATCCAAGTGACATCACTTGAATATTATTAACATGAAGCAATGAAGAAAAAAGACTTGCACATCACAAAATTAATCAAGTTTTTCTCTCAAGTGTGTTGCCATCTTGCAAGTGACTTCCAGACCTCAAAAATAAAGAATAATGGAACGAAATACTAGTTTCCAACTCTGCGTTTTCAATATGTCCTTAGTTGTGTTGTATTTGTGTTAGAATGAACTACTTGTGATTCCTACTTAGCTTAGCTAGAAACATTATGTAGGAAATCATTTGTAAAATCATAAATTTTGTGTTTGTGTCTTGGCTAGAGTTAGTCGAGTTGTGAGCTTTGTAATAGAGTTATTACAAAGAGATTTGTAATAGAGTTATTACAAGTGAGTGAGGGATTAAGAGTTTAATTCATAGATTATAATAGGTTGTAATATAAAGTTTCTAGGTTAGTGAAGTTGAAATCCTTCTGGTGTAGGTCGTGGTTTTTAATCTCGTGAGCTTGGAGTTTTTCACGTAAAACTCTATTGTGTCATCTACTTGTCTCTTATTGTGTGTGTTTTGTGGGAACCAATAAAAAATCAGGTTCTCAAGTTTATATTTAAAGGATAAAATTAGACCTACCCTTATAGATAAAGGACAATTTTGGTCAAAAACTCTTCAAGCCACCATAGGAAGAGTATGGTCGGCTCACCACTGAAGAACCGGTTGAATTTTTATTGTGATTCTTTATAGATTTTTAATGCCCGCCCAAAAATAATAGCGAACAAATGTATTTTTATGTTAATATATATTAATTATATACATATTTTTTTGTCATGACCAGAAATTCTCACCGTCGGGACCGTGATGGCCCCTAACGCTGCACTTGCTAGGCAAGCCAACATTAGAGATTTAGAACTTTAGAAATCTTAAAATTGTTCGGAGATTCACTACAATTCAACACCCCATACTTTAATAAAGAAACGAAATTGCATAATAACATTGCGCATATGATATCTATATGTCTAACTACCCATGATCTAGAGTCACAGCTCACAGACTACTATGAATTAACTACAAGTATTTGGCTGAAAGAAAAATGTACAATTGTTTATGAACTAAAGAAAACAGTAAATGAGTATATAGGAGGGGACTTCAAGAATCTGCGGACGTCGGCAAATCTACCTTGGGTCTCCTGCATAGAAGTCAGCTACGATCTCGGAATCATCTCGGACCGATACATGGATCCGCGCAGAAAGTGCAGAGTATAGTATCACTACAACCGACCTCATGTACTGGTAAGTGTCGAGCCTAACCTCGACGAAGTAGTGACGAGGCTACGACAAGACACCCACATATAACCTGAACAGTAAAATCATGCTAATGGCAACAACAGTAATAAAAGAAATAAAGCAGAAAATAATGGGGAGGGGACATACAGTGTGGGATTTCAATATAAGGAGTGAGAAACAATGATAATACAGAGTTAAACAATAATCCTTAAACGAATTAAGCAAGTAAAACAGCAAAGGAAAACTGCACGGCATCACCCTTCGTGCTTTTACTCTAAACCTCACCAAATAAATAAATAGAACGGCACGGCATCACCCTTCGTGCATTAAACTTCTCATAATATAACACGACATCACCTTTCGTGCTCTATCACTCACAAATCATGGCACGGCATCACCCTTCGTGCATTAACACTCACAAAATATGGTATGACATCACCATTTGTGCTTTACACTCTTCCTCGCGATATAAATAATGCATGGCACGGCATCACCTTTCGTGCTTTACACCCCTCCTCACCAATCAAGAATCAATAACAACGGATATATGGGAATATCACAAATAAATCAGTATTTCATCAATGCTTAATATCACAATATAAATCTCAACCTTGAACCAATATTCAAAAGTTACCAAATCTCGGTAAAACCGGATAGAAGTCACCCAACATTTCAAATGACAACGTTAAGCATGGATAATATGATTAAAGACTACAAAATTTACAAGAATAGAATTCACTCGCATGCTATGACTCGACAACAACACATAGGTGCTCGTCACCTCACCTATACATTGTACTCAACAACCAAACACATAGCAAATAAACAAATAATACCTAATCCCTAAAGCTAAAGTTAGACACGACACTTACCTCGATCCTCAGGCCACTCATTGCTCAAGTACCGTTTTTCCTCTAGAATTCACCTTCAACCCACTCGTATTTAGTCATAATTAGCTTAATACCATCAATTATCGCTAAAGGAATCAACTTCAATGAATAATTGCATATTTCCCAAAATTTTCCCAAAAAAGTTAAAAATCGACCCCGGTCCCGCTTGGTCAAAACTCGAAGTTCGGATCAAAATTCGTTTATCCATTCATCCCCGAGCCCGAAAATGTAATTAGTTTCGAAATCCGACCCCAAATTGAGGTCCAATTTCTAATTTCTCAAAAATTCCTAATTCTACCCAACCCCCTAATTTTTACCATGAAATTCCTAGATTTTAGGTTGAATTATTGTAAAAGAAGTAAAAGATTGAAAGAAACAAGTTAAGGAACACTTAACTATGATTTGGGGAAGAAAATGGCTTTGAGAAATTGCCCTAGGTCCCCTATCCCTTTGAAAATAAGAAGAAAATGGCTGGAGTTCGAATTAAATGAACTCTTTGCCCGACCTTCGTACTAGCGGTACTCTGGTCGCATCCGCACGAGCGGACAGGGAGTCCGCTTCTGTGGAAAGGAACTGGGCCATTAGGGCCGCACCTGCAGAAAGGGTTCCGCTAATGCGGTCCTGCTCCTGCAGGGAGGAGTCTGCATCTGCGGAGAACGATGTCTAGACCTGGGTCGCACCTGCGGGCTGTCGCTCGCACCTGCAACCAAAGGCTCACAGGCGCGGGCACACCAGATTTGGTGCACCGGCAGCCTTTGTTGAGTTTTAACTCAACTCGCGCATCGCCGGAATGGCACCCGAGCCCTCGGGGCTCCCAAACAAACATGCACGCAAGTCTAAAAATATCATACGGACTTGCTCGTGCGATCAAATAGCCAAAATAACACCTCGAACTACGATTTTAGCACCAAAACACATAAAATTCACAAGAACACTTTATATTTACTATCTTCTCAACCGAAAGTCCGAATCACGTCAAATAAACTCCGTTTCTCAGCAAATTTCACAGACAAGGTTTAGATATCATAACAGAACTGTACCGGGCTCCGGAACCAAAATACTGACCCGATACCATCAAAGTCAAGCATTAAGCAAATTCTTTAAGACCATTAATTTTCTATAATTCAATTTTTGTAAAAAATTCATCTCTCGGGCTAGGGATCTCAGAATTCGATTCCAGGCATACGCCCAAATTTCATATTTTACTACGGACCCACCGGGACCGTCGGAACACGATTTCGGGTCCGTTTTCTCAAAACGTTGACCAAAGTCAACTAAAATCACTTTTAAATTCCAAAAATTATTTTTTCTTCTATTTTCCGCAGAGGATTTCCGGAATTACGCCCCGACTGCGCACGTAAATCGATGAGGATAAATATAAATTTTTTAAGGCTAACGAGCGCGGAATAGAGTCCTAAAACACAAGATGCCCCCTTGGGTCATCACATTTTTTGCTTTCTCTCTGTCTAAATTTATGTGACATCTTTTTCTTTTTAGTTTATTCCATAAAGAACGTCACATTTATATATTCCAAAAGAATTTATCTTTAATATTTGTATTTTACCCGTAATGAGATAATTTGTAGCCACATAAATCTCTATGACTTATGTCAAACCAAGCTTAAAAGTTTTTCTTTTTTTCTTAAACGCTGTATCCGGTGAAATAGTACTACATAAATCAGGACGGGCCACAGGGGACTACATAAGTATTTTTTTTTTTTTTTTTTAGCTAGAGACTGCAATTATTTTAGATTGACCGGGCAATTGTGTTAAAAGCTCGATTCTTTACTGTCACGTGCATCAATGATGTTTCTTTATACGAAACCATTTTGTTTAAGTCATGCACAGAAAAAAAAAAAAGGATTTCTATTAAATTACATGGATGACATATTGGTTTTTACTCTAATTCAAAAAGATCATTTAGATCCCGTTTGGTCCAGAAGTAATAGATAATAAATCATATAGGGTGTGTTTGGTAGCAAGTTAAATATTTTTCGAAAAATGTTTATCAATTTTCTTATGTTTGGTTGGCTTAAATGTTTTGGAAAATATTTTCCTTACGAACTCATTTTCCTCCGATTGGAGGAAAATATTTTCCTTATCAAGAGAAGAGAATTCCAAAACTGCTTCTCAACCTTCCCCACACCCGCCCCTAACCCCTGCCCCCCACGCCCTCACCCCATCCTAAATAAAAATATTATTAATACTATTTTCTTTTCATGTTATAGATAGATTTTTTTTTTGCATTTTAAAAAATGAGTATTTTTTACATGTTATGAAAAAATATTTTTTTCATTTCAACAAAAAAGTACCTTATTTTCATATAAAAAATATTTTCTTTCATTTCAACAAAAAAAGTATTTTCTATTTTCATTTCAACAAAACGAGTACTTTATTTTCATGTTAAAGACACTACGAAAAATTCGCAAAAAAGCGACCAAAGTTGGTCCCTAAACAGTGAAAAGCGACCAAAATGCGTCCAAACAGGCTTGGTCGCTATTTTGCTGGTCCCTTTACCATAGAGACCAAAGTTGGTCGCTAATTAGCGATCAACTTTGGTCTGTATGTTAAATTGACCAAATATTCCGGGTATCACAAAAAGAGACCAACTTTGGTCGCTTTATTATTTTAATAATATAAATTTAGCGACCAAAGTTGGCCTCTATATTTAAATTACAACAATTATTTATTTATTATTATACAAAATATAGCGACCACCTTTGGTCTGTAAATAAAATAAAATATTTTAAAATCTAGAAACTAGCGACCAAAGTTGGTCGCTTTTTTGTTAATTTATTTAATTTGTTTTAAACAAAAGCGACCACAATTGGTCGTTAATTTCCAGAAAAAATATTTTTTTTAATAATTTGTTTTAAACCAAAGCGACCACAATTGGTTGCTAAATTCTAGGAATTTTTTTTTTAATAACATAGCGACCAAAGTTGGTCGCTATTCTGGAAATCTGAGTTAATTAGCGATCACATTTGGTCGCTATTCAGGAAATCTGGGTTCAATAGCGACCAACTTTGGTCGCTTTTCTGGGTTTCATTTTGGCAGAAACTGCCTATTTTGGCTGCCACACTACCTGCCAGCATACCAAATCCTATTACAACAACAACAACAACAATACTAACACAACAACAATACGAACTAACAACACAACAACAACAACAACAACATTAAAACCAACATTAAAAACGAACAACGTATAAAGTTCAATAGAACTAACACATTTAACTAACAAAACTAAGTTAACACTTATTACAAGCCCATTCCAAAACGGACCAAAGTTCTATTGTCTAGTTCAAAGTATATAAAAGTACTCAATGATTGTTTCATTCTATATCATTATCATCACCGTCTGATGAATCTTCATTATCAAGACGGTAATGAGAAGGGTCATTTTGTGGTGGACGAGAAGAACGATCACGAGGAGGACGGGAGGAACTAACACGGGGAGGACGGAAGGAACGATGACGTTCAAATTGAGCCTCTGGCGATGACTCGCGAGACCGGGGAATCGGAAAAGCTCCAGAATCTAGGAGAGATTTAAGCTGAGCTTGCATGCGTTCGTACTGAGCTTGCATGCCTTGGTACTAAGCTTGCATGCTAACGTACTGAGCATCTCTAAGCCTTTCTCATTCCTTGGATGCTTCTAGCTCGCTTGTGATCTTTATCACAGTCTCCCGCATAGTGGAGAGGCTCTCCTCATCAAGTTGCTCGGCTTGCGAGGAAGTTCTTATTCCTTCCATTCCACAGTGAAAGCGGTGGAACTTCTTATTAGGAAGCCCGTATACCTTCCTATATTTTGCACCGCCAGCCGCCTGCATCCATAGTCTTTCTGCATCCTCCTCCGAAATATGAATTGGCTCGCCCGACTCATTAGGCGGCTGACTGCGTATGAATTCCTCCATGTCATCTCTGAAGCGATCCTATAAGAATTTTTTTATTTAATTAGTATTTAAAAGATTGTATTAGAGTATATCAGAATACTTAATGAAAAGAGAAAACTTACATGTACAGTCGATGATCGGTCGTCGACCCACCTTTCTGGATCAGTCTCTTTCTTTTTCTTGACAATATGAGTCTCCTTGAATAACTCATCTTGCTTCATTGGACGACCCAGCTTCTTTTCCTGAAAATTCATAAATTATAGTTAATAAACAGAATAGATATACTTTGAAAATTAAAATAAATGAATAAATTACGTACCAATCTTCTTTTTATAGTCCTTTGGTTGATCGCACCTCCAGTGTGCAAGGAGCCTCCCTTCTCGGATGCGCGAGCTTTCTTTCCTTTTTCGCTCTTCTTTAAGAACTCCGCGGTAAGCCACTGCCTTTGCAAATCCCTCCAATAATCGTCAAGCAACCAGTTAGGCTTTTGGTTGTACAGTCTAGCGTTGGAGAAACTATGCGACAGTCGCTTCCGAACCTTAAGATTAAAATTACGCGCCACCTCCGCGCTACAGCGGTGTTCCCATACACACTTGCTCTGTATTTCAAAAGTTAAATATTGTATAAAAATAACATAAATATAAATAATTATAAATCTTAAAAGAAAATTTATACCTTAAATTCATTGAAAATTTTCTCCTTCAGCGAGAATGGGAATTCGCTCCAACTAAGGGGCATCATAAAGCTTTTTGGTGGCATTGGTGATTATCCTCGTAGTAGTGTTACTCGGGATGAACCTGCAATTTAACAAAAAAAAAACACATTAATATATTAGTACAAACTGTACAAAACAATAAACGTAAAAAAATCAAGTTACTCTTACCCATCACCCTCAGGGACTATGATGATCCTGCCATACTGATCACGATGCACCTCCTCGTCATCATCAACATCATCGTCGGAATCAAGTACATTAGATGCATGTGTGGAAGGTGTAGGGGGGGTCAGAGCTAGTATCTCGCAGGCGAAGGCCTGCAAGAGATGGAGTCACTGATGAAGATGATTGTGATCCCTGTGACTGTGACATCGCGGGATCGACCGGAAGCTGTTGTGATACTGATGCCTCTGACCCCCGTGGTTGTGGCACCAGTGGCTGTGACCCACGTGACTGTGACCCCCGTGGCTGAGGCAGCTGGACTGTATGCTAGACGTACAGTCCTGGGGCCCTGTGCTGAAAGACCCGGTGTCTGCACAAAGATGTAGCTGGGCTGGTGATGCTGTGGCGCCTCATAATATCCATTGGGTGGAGGATAAGACATAGGAGGCACCTATGTAGAGGGTGGAAAATAGGGAGGATAAGAGGGAGGAGTATCTTCTACTCTCCTCTTTCCCTTCTTAGTCTTTCCTTTACTGTAATACTATAACGTATATATATCTTATTATTATAGTATATGTTAGTGTGTGTATGTATATAACATTCATTCATCACTAGGTTATAAGTTGATGAATCAATTGTACAATGAAGCGTAATATCTATATATATATATATATATATAGACACACACACACACACAGACACTTCACTGTAATACTATAACGTATATATATCTTATTATTATAGTATATGTTAGTGTGTCAATATATATAAAAGTTGATGAATCAATTGTACAATGAAGCGTATTATACATACATACATACATACATATATACATACATACATACATATATATATATATATATATATATATANTCTCTATTTGATAAGCGACCAACTTTGGTCGCTAATTTTAAATCTTTTTTATTTAAATTTTATTATTTTTAAAATAATAATATAATCATTAAAAATTTTATAGCTTGGTCCCACTTTAGCGACCAAAGTTGGTCGCTATTTTTACTTTTTTCTTTGACCAACCAAGTCTGACCTTCCGGTCAACATTTTGACCACATTATCGGCCAAATAGCGACAAACTGTGGTCGCTAATGTATTTACAATTATTTTTTAATTATTTTATCCAGTTTAGCGACCAACTTTGGTCGCTTTATTTGACAGACCAAGTTTGGTCGCTTTTTCTTTTTAGTTATGGAACATAAATTCTAACGTTGTTTTTGCGTAAAATAGTAAAATAACACATTAGTTCCTTTGGATTTGTGTGAATTTTTAGAAATATAATTAAATTCTTGAAGAAAATCCTGAAAATGTTGGGTATTTGGGAGGGGGGATGAGCAATAAAAAATTTCTACTCACCAATCAAACAAGAGAAAATAAGTGATAAAATTACTCAATTCGATAAAAATATTTTCTAAAAAACATTTTCTTTCATACCAAATACACCCATAGTATTATTACTTTTTCTTTTCGGGGGAGTGAAGATCAAACTCACAACTATCATGTGAAAAATTCTCATCAGTATCACTTGGACGGTAACTCTAAGTTAACTTTGGGTCAATTGATTGTAACTAATAAAATAACTCAACCAAATTTTACCCAATAAATTTAAAAAAAAATCCATTCATTTGACAATCCTGTATGAATGTACTAAAGTTACTACAAAACACGCACTGTTAAAATGTTAAAATTTCTAATCGTAAAGTAACACCCACCAAAAATAAAGGAACTTTCACGCTATCAGATTATTACTGCTATAAAAGATAATTTCTGTATGGGTCAAAATTTGATCAAAGAAGTTTCGCCCAAGAAATAACGACTGAGGACCGACTAAGCCAAAGTCGTGCTTAGGAGAAGATATATTAGCGAGAGTAAATAAGGTTGAGATCGAATACTCGAATCAGTCCAAACAGCTAGTTTAGTAGTAAGATATTTTAAAGGAATATTTCATAGAATATTCTCTGAACTGGTAAGGGAAGTTCCCTATATAAGTAGCGAGAGAGAATAAAGGGGCATGTAATATGTTATATGATAAGCACTCCCTAGAAAAGTTGACTCTCAAGTAACTACAAATATTGTCTTTAATTATATATAGGAGATTCGATTTGTTGTCGATCTAAAGCTTTTCTTACATCAGATCCAAGAACACTTTTGATATTCCCAAGTTTGGTTGATTCACATCATTGTCAGAGATAGAATCGTCCACCTCATTAAATATTTGGGTGAATCATTCTCTTTATTTACATTTATTGCCATTTATCACATTTATTGTTCTACATTATTCCCTCATCGAATGATATGAATATTAGGGATACTTTAGGCCACTTCAATTCAAATGAAATTAGATTTTGAGGTGGTTAAAACTTGACTTCCGTAGTAAGTAGCAAGGTTTTGGTGAATTACTTGAATTTTCTGACTTTCACTTGTACTTCTTAAAACTCACACATTAATGGTAATTATTCCACACATAAGTCATAATTCTCTTTCCCCTTGAACTAATTAAGTTAAAATACAGACAATATGGTTCATCTCTATTCCTTTTCCTTTTTTTTTCCTTTCTGAAATATAGATTAGTACAGTTCACAACTAAGGAACAGTTATTACACGAGAAGCATGTAAAATGCAAAACGAAAAGAAAAGAAAACCTATTCCAACTTCCGGAAATTGCATTCCGACTCCGATAGTCTAATTTCCACTACCGATCAGAAATTATCAAAAACTAGCTTTCGCCAATTCAACCCTAATTCTACACCGGATCTCCAAACTACATTCCGAACACGCTCCTAAGTCTCAAATAACCTAACAAAGCTACCCGAACCATAAAATTACGAGAAGCATATAAAATGCAAAATGAAAAGAAAAGAAAACCTATTCCAACTTCTGGAAATTCCATTCCGACCCCGATAGCCTATTTTTCACTACAAACCGAAAATTATCAAAAACTAGCTTTCGCCAATTCAACACTAATTCTACACCGGATCTCCAAACTACATTCCGAACACGTTCCTAAGTCTCAAATAACCTAACGAAGCTACCCGAGCCATAAAATTCGTATTCCGGGGTCATTTACCAAGAAGTCAACTCCCAGTTGACTTTTCCAACTACAAGGCTACCTTAAGAGACTAAGTGTCTCAATTCTCACCACAATCACTCAGAACCCGAACCATCCGACTCCAACACATCATATACAGTATAAACAATGCATGACCCAGCATAAACAGAAATAACAGTGCAACTTCTACAGAACGACCGACCGGGTCGTTATAAATACGCTGCGACGTGCAACCCGATCCATATAATAGTCGATTGTGCTCACTGAGGGTGTACAGACTCTGGAGGGGCTCCTATAACCCAAGAACTATGTTGATGCGGCGTGCAACCCGATCCAATATATATATGCTACGACTATAGCCCGATCCAATACACATATGCTACGACGTGTAGCCCGATCCATATAATATATAATATATATTGTTGCGGCCTGCAACCCAATCCATAACTATCCTCACATACTCGGCTCTCGGCCTCACTCAGTCATCCTCACAAGCCACTCGGGCAACTCATCTCAACTCACGGGACTCAGCCCCAAAATACCTCTCAGAGTTTCAAAACTATGATAATAACAGTGAAAATAACAATAAGTAGAAACATGACTGAGTTCGCAAATGTTTTATCAAGATAGTGTGAGAATAGTGTTAAAGTACCTCTGAAGGTCTAACAGATCGGTACAAGACCCCAAACATGGTTTACAGCCCAGAAACAAGTATAGATTTCTAAAATACAGGATATCGTAAGGTTTCAATTGAATACGCAGCTTAATAGTCACTACGGGGCGGATCGAGTCACAATCCCTATAGGTTCACGCCCACATGCTCGTCACCTAGCATGTGTGTCACTTCATTTACCAAAATAATGTAAAATACCGGGGTCTCATACCCTTAGATTTTGAGTTACAATCGTTACTTACCTCAAAACAGTCCAAAAGTTACTCCGCAATACTCTTGCCCCTCGAATCGGCTCCCAAATGCTCTGAATCTATCAAAATCATATTTATCACATCAAAATATGCTAGAGAGATGAAACCCAATCGAAAAATATCATAATTAGGCACAATTCCCAAAATTGACCAAACCCGACCCCCGAGCCCACGTCTCATAACTCGATAAAATTTACACCATAACGATCCTCATCCTCTCACGAGTCTAAACATATCAAGAACACTGAATTCGGAGTCCCAATGACCCCTCAAATCCCCTTGAGAAGGCCTCTTAATCTCAAGCCCTAATTACCTCTTTTTACACTGATTTCCCCCAAATTATCACCACTAATCAGACCTTTAATTACAAATAAACGAGTTTAGAGTCCAAAAACCTTACCTCAATGAAGAACTAACGATTTTCGTCTTCAAAAACCCTCCAAAAGCTTGAAACCCGTATGAAAATGGTGAAAAGAAGACCAAAACTCGCTAAGTTCACTTTATATACTTTCTGCCTAGGCATTTCGCACCCGCGGATCGCTCCTGCAATCAAATATACCGCACCTGCGACTTCTCATTAAGCGGACCAAATTCGCAGGTGCGGTCCAACGTTCGCTTCTGTGACTTTTCCCTGAGATGTCCAAAATCCGCACCTGCGGAGTCCTGTCCACTTCTGTGGGCCCGCACCTGCGGCTCCCCCATCCGCAGGTGCGATAACACCAGAAAAATCACACCAACGGCTGTTATGCTACAATTTTTGCAAGTTCAAACTCCCGTTAGCCATCCGAAATCAATCCCGAGCCCCTCGGGGCCCCAACCAAAAATGCTTACAAGTCATAAATGATCATCCGGACTTAGTCGCATCCTTGGAACACCCAAGATAACATCAAAACACTAAATTTACCCTGAATTCAAGCCTATGAACTTTGAACTTTTAAATTTCACCAAAGATGCCGAAACCATCCAAAACACATCTGATTGTCTTGAAATTTTGCACACACGACACTACGAACCTGTTCCAATTTTCGGATTTCCATTCCGACCCCGATAGCTTATTTTTCACCGCCGACCGGAAATCGCCAAAAACTAACCAATTCAATCCTAAATCTACACTGGACCTCCAAACTACATTACGAACACAACCCTAAGTCCCAAATCACCTAACGAAGCTACCCAAGCCATAAAATTATCATTCCGAGGTCGTTTACCAATATGTCAACTCCTAGTTGACTTTTCCAACTACAAGGCTACTTAAAGAGACTAAGTGTCTCAATTCTCACCACAACCACTCCGAATCCGAACCATCCGACTCCAACACATCACAAACAGTATAAATAATGCATGATCAAGCAGAAATAGAAATAGTAGGGTAAATTCTACGGAACGACCGGCCGGGTCGTTACACATGCGCATGTATTCACATGTATTCGCGTCATGTATTCATGAATACAACAACGACAATTACCTTAAAATAGGTATGTCCAGTTGTCTAAGAGAGAGGAAAAACATAAATGTCGTATTTCATGCCTCAATGATAGTATATATCATAAATACTTTTTGGGAAAATAGTATATATCATAAATTCTTTTTGGGAAATACATATTTTACCCATCAACCTTGTACTCAAATTTCTCTTACACACTTGTTAAACACGGGAACAGTATTACATACCAATACTTTTAAAGGTGTGTCAATTACTCGCCTCTTTTCCCATGTGTCACACGCGTGTATTACACGTAAGAGAGGCGCGTGAAAACTAAAAATTCACCTGAAATTAAGTTTTTTTTTTTGTTTTTTTAACTATTTCCTTTTCAAATTAAAGAAAAAAAAAATATAACTCATGTCTTCTTCCCCAACCCCAAACCCCAACGTTTCCTCTCCCCCCCCCCCCCCCCCCCCCCCCCCCCCCCTCCCCCCCC